>CALNHX010005604.1:0-103639 GCA_940337035.1 Agriotes lineatus | reverse complement strand
ATACGCCATCACAGTGAACGATGTTATAAACCTGTTAAAATTCTTCATAATTGTAACAATTACGTAAATACATAATCTTAAAAGGAGTGTCACATGTCATATAAACATTTGTAATTTATAAACAAAACGTCTAAATCTGCATCTCGCTTTGCTAATTTTATTATCCTAGGAACTTAATAATAATATTAAGTTCCGTTGCCAAGAAAAAGCAGCAAACAAATATAATCACCGACTTACACGTTTTGTTACTAAGGCTGTATCACTGACTTACATGATCAGCAGCGGGAAAAATATATTAACTTAAAAACTTATTCTGCATATGTGAGCAAGTTTGGGTATAACACATAATTGACCATATAGTTAAACCAAATGTCAAGTAAGGACTTCTCCAGGGTAGATGCAGTCTATTCGGTTTCTTCCAACATTTGAATTCTGCGTGGTCTCTAGCTTTGCCAGTTGTGGCAACGTATGTCTCTGCAAGCTATATAAAAACAGGTAGTATGGACGCATTGAATATCTTCCCTTTGTGTATGTTATCAACTACATTATTCCAGTATTTTTCTGAAAGCCTACGATCGCTACCTTGAGCTCATTCCATTTTGGGTTTCTTTGTCTAATTTACCTTTAAAGAAGATTTTTTGCCATAAGTAGATCACTTCTTTTACATAATTTGCCAAGGTGATCCCTCTTCTTCTTTTTCTTGTTCAGCCCGTGTAGATTTACTGCTGGATAAAGGCCTCTTCTAAATGTTTCCATGGCATTCTGTCTTCTGCAGTGTTTCTCCACTGGATTATGAAAATTTGTTTAACACCGTCTCTCCATCTCTTTTTAGGTCTCTCCAATAAGTAAGGTTTGCTGTCAATCTGTCTGGGTCCTGTCGTACTATGTGGCCCGCCCATTGCCATTTCAATTTCGCTATACGTGTTGATATGTCAGTGACCTTTGTATCGTTTCTGATTTCGGTGTTACGTATCCTACCGCTCAAGATTTTTCCCAACATAGCTCGTTTCGTAGCCCTTTGGCATACACATGATTTCACGATACTCTTTTTGGTCAGCGTTATAGTTTCCAGATCGTAAGTTGCAACGAGAAGTATGCAGCTGTCATATACTTTCCTTTTAAGTGTCATTGGGGTTTCCTTATCTCTAAGGATGAAGCTAAGTTTGCCAAATGCAGTCCAAACCAAACATACTCGTCTTCACTTTAGCACTTTGATTTTGTTTCCCGAGTCTTATGGTGTGTCCGAAATATATTGCAATCACCCTTCTTTGTAGGACAAAATAAATAAATAATTTACGTAAATACAAGTGGTTTTAATAAAGAATTCAAAATATGTTGTCAATCTCAGGGCGTCTTAGAAATTTTAAGCTGTGTATTATTTACTAGCAAAATAAAGGTTTATTGCTTTTTCTATTTATTTATTAGCAATCAAATTTAAAAATAAACTCTCCGGCTAAACATGAGAAAAACTTTTATCAAAGCGTTAGGTTTCAATACCCAGTATAACAATTACTGTTGAGTATGATTTTTGCACGAGTATGGCAAATACTCGACCTTCCTGCATCTGACAGTTAAACTCTAAATTGACGGCATAAACACAGGCGGTTGACCGCACAAAACTAGCGTAACTGAATTCAAAATTTTCCAACAAGCAGCCAATTTTGCGTCAGGTAAATATTCAATGTAATTAATAATGATGTAGTATAGCTAACCTGCTATCGCAATAAAAATTCTCTGAAAGGATCCTGGAAACTGGAATCTCTCTCTGGACCTTATATAATGTCTATTTTTGATTCTGCCCAAAGCTGAAGTACTGAAATTTACCTTGAACGTGGACCTTCGTTGTCGGTTCACAACATCAAAAGACGCCACGGCTCCAATTAATCTTCTGAAGGCTTTCTGCTACTGCTTTCTGCACGTAGGCAGGAAGGAAGGTCTTCTCCACACATAGCACACAAAATTCAGCCGGCTGCTAATCCGAAACTCGTTGAAAATTGGCATGGCTGTTGGATCCACTTTGACAAACTTTGCAGAGCAATTCCCTCTTCATTAGGAGATTCTAGCACGATGACATTTTACACACGGACTGCTGATTAAATAACAATAGCTTTTAGACTCAAACAAATACTTTTATATTAAAAAATACAACTTTTTACGAGCCACACTTGCACACAGCTATCTTTTATTATGGCTTGGGTTAACAACACTAACAAACGAACATCAAGTATCTTAGCAACTATTACAACTATTTAGAAGTAAGTTTTGATACAATGTTATTTAGAAACTATACTGTTTTTCAATAGTTGGCAATTCGTAGCACTTTATAACCTTAAATTTCTGCTTTTTACACTTTAGTTTTAAATAGCACTGTTTTTCACGAGTTTTATTAGCACTGAACTGTTGTTTTTGTTCTAACTTAGGTTTTCTATTCATGATCTTTGCATTCTATGCTTTATTACACCGCTTTCGTTACCTTTCAGCTGCGCTAGCGATTGTTGGCCTCGTAATTTACTTACTAACGCATCACATAACTTTCGTAACGCTTTAAACACCTCTGTATCAATGCAACTTCACATTCCTGTCTTGACTTTACAATATAAACTTAGTCCACATAAATTAAGAGCATTTGCCATAAGAGCACATTTGATGATAATTAAGTTAAACATAACCCTTTCGATATTGTTTAATCTAATGCTAACCTCTGCCAATCAAATTATAATTACTGCTAATCATATCTCGTGCATTTATTAGTGTAATTACTTTAATGTCGCAATAAACAAAATATGAATTCTGGGCCCCTTTGAATCTGCCTTTTATTTTCATGTGTTAGTTATGCAACTACGAGTAGAATTGCTGTGAGCTTTAAACCATTGCAATATAGAATAGTCTACTATTTCTATGGGCATGTTATCTATATTTATTAGTTGTTGGTCACTGTTGAGAATGTTTGTTTTATTTATATTTATGTGCAATCCTATTTTCCTTGTTTAGCGTAAAATATTCGAATCGGCAAATTCCAAGTAGTTCAACGATTGGTAGATTAATACGTAAATTTGAAACTACAGGCACAGTATTGAATAATTGTAAATATAACAATTACCCTGAAAACGTCCAGCAACATGAAGAAAATGACAACACCTTGAATGTTTGGCAGCAGTACCTGCAAATCCCAGTGTAAATTTAAGGCAAATAGCGCAAGATATTGGCTTCCATCACAATCGAGTCCTGCGAATTTTGAAAAAACAAATTTCACTCTTACAAAGATCAGTGTCATCAAGAGTTGTTTGAACGTGATATGGAGAAGAGAAGTGCATTTTGCTTCCAAATTATGAAAACATGTAACGAAGCCACTGGGTTTTTGAATAAGGGTTTGTTTACGGATGAATGCACATTCACACTGCATAATGAACCAAATGTGCAAAATTGCAGAGTATGGGCTACTGAAAATCCACGCAACATTTTACAAACCAGGACCTAATATCCCCAAAAAGTTAACGTTTGTGGACAGAAGCCATTCTTCTGGTATTATACCGGTTATATATACTGTATCAAAAAGATCCAAAAGCAAGTCAATAGAATCTTCATCTATAAGTTTTAATAGCTCAACTGGGACCTCGTCTGGTCCACATGATTTTCCGTTCTTTGTGTTTTTGATTGCGTATACGATCTCCTCTCTTAGTATAGTTGGTACTTGTTCTTCATATGTATCTGTGTTTTCGCCTCTGTTCTCGTCTTCAAATAACTCCTCGATATACTCCTTCCATCTACGTAATTGTTGTTCAGTATCTATAAGGAGTGTTCCATCAGTAGCTCTCAGTAGTCCTGTTTGTTTTTTGTATGTCAAGCCAGTTATTTCTTTATTTTTTTATGCATGTTGAGTGAATCAATTTTTTTTCGAGTGTTTCTATCTCACTTCACTGCTTCTCTAACCATTCCTCTTTAGCTTCTTTAATTTCTATTTTTATTCGTGTACCTAACCATTGAACGTCGCTTATACCCAATATGTCTATATTTAGTATTTTCATTTCGGCAATTGTGTTATGGAGCTTACTAGTGCAGAACAAACTCCTTACAATCCACGTTGCAAACTTCAATGTTCTTTCTATTGCTTTTAGAGGTGTAATATTCTTTGTTTCACAGGGGTTTCGCATGTTGACGACCCGAGAGGCCCTGTCCATTCCTCTCCTACTGGATCTTGGTTTCCGAACGTCATGATCAGTAGATGTGATATCACTTGAAATTATAACTATGATGATAAATACAAGGGAGTATAATGGGGTAGTTTCTCGTTGCTTTCCCCATTGCAGTGTTACAGCCGGTTGGATCTATATGAGATGGCCGCCTGTAAGTGTCTGTTGTTGAGCCCTAGAAAGATTGAACTTGCTGGCCTAAAAACAGTAATGACTTGGCTGCTGCCCTAAGTCATGTCCTCATTTGATCCGCAGGTGCTTATTTGGTCAGATCTTATTCGCACCTGTCCTGTATATCTACAGAGCGTTCCCTATCAGCCATTGGGACGCGCCGTGTCGGGGTTGAGGACATTCCCCATCCGATTCTGTATTGCTCAGAGTACTGAAGACCTTCTACTCAATTCGAAAGTTTTCCTCCCAGGAAACTGAGACCCGGCAGAAATGCTAGTTCATCACATTATAGGACCATTTTTCTTAAGTGAAAACTTCACAGGAGAGTGCTTTTTGCAGTTGTTAGAAGAGGATACAGCTCCGGCGGTGACCGAAGTTGCTAGAGACGATCAAGAGATTTGGCTTCAGATGGATGGGTGCCCCGCACACAACACTCGTGAAGTGCGCAACTTTGTAAACTACAGTTTTTCCAATAAGGTGATTGGTCCAAATTATTTAATTAACTGGCCTGCTATGTCCCCAGATCTTTCGCCCAACGATTTTTTTCTTTGGGGACATTTAAAATCGCAAATTTACTCTGGAAGAACCTTTCAAACTATTGAAGAGCTAAAAAATTGTATTCAAGCCCAATGCGATAAGATATCACAATATCAGTTAGCAAATGTTAGACGGCAATTTTACGACAGGTTGTTTAGAAGTTAATGGTGCTTTGTTTGAACATTTGTTATAATTTATTAATTTTTGTGTTTTTGTATTATGTTGTACTTATTTTTCGAAAACTGTAGTTTAGATGTGACATTTTGACTAAACTGAATGTGATTAAAGGAGACAGCCCACCTTTAATAATGTTCAGTCAAGAAGCCACATCTAAACTACACTTTTCGAAAACAAACGTAGGTATCTGCGTATTTTTTTTTGTCCCAGTTTTCTATGACTTCGGTGGTACATAATTATGTTTTGTTATGGTATTTAATTAAATCCTGCTTCCTATAGATACTAATTTCTTTGATTTTTCCGGTTCCGGAAAATTATAAACGATGATATGTACAGATACCTACAGCATTTTCTCTAGAAAAAACGAGTACATTTTAACTAGAACTGAATTTAAGAATCAGTTATAAACGTCAAACAGCAAAGACAAAAGTAAAATGTACATGTTGCTTGTTTACATATAATTTCAAGGCATTAGTGATTTTTTAAAAAACTTCTACGGTTTCGGAAAATGGAAAATTGTAAACAATAGTATGTACAGATGCAGTATTTTTTTCACTACAAAAAACACTTTAATTAAGAAAAAAGGGGAAGCCAATAATCAAACATTAAAAATTTACCATTGAAATCCCTATTCTGCGTCGAGCAAGTCACCACCCTGTATGTTCTATTATTCAAGTAAATAGTTTACCGTACTTCATGGCTAAAGAATCTCCGAAATTGGTACAACAAATCTACAAGGTCACTCTTTCGAGCTTCAGTTTCCAAGGTGCAAGTAGCCTTATTGATTGCAAACATCCGTTAGGATATGCACTAGAAGAAGAAGAATATTACAAAATGTAATCCATAGCTTAAAAAATTCAAATTCGTCTGGCGCGGATAATTTTCCTCCAGGTTTAATTCGGCAAAGATAATTTTTTATTCTAAAACCACTTTGCCATATTATTAATGAATGTTTCGATAAAGGCACGTTTCCTGACTTACTCAAAATTGCAAAGGTTGTTTGTCTTTTTAAAAGGGGGACTCAAAATTACTTAGCAATTATCGCCCAATTTGATTGCTTTCAGTTTTTGCAAAAATTATTGAAAAGGTAATAGCTAAAAGAATTATATCGTTTCTACATGCACATATTTTCTCAAAACATCAACATGGCTTTCGGGAGAGTCATTCTACAATGTCTGCATTCGTATCCGTTTTGAACTTCATATACACAAACCTTGATGCACGTAATAAGGTTATGGCACTATTTATCGACCCAAGGCTTTCGATTGTGTGGACCACAATATTCTCTTAGAGAAGATCGAAAGTTTTGGTTTGCGTGGAAAATGCAGTTCTCTGTTGCGTTCCTATTTATCCAACAGAAAACAATTTGTCAGCTACTTGGATACAAAGTCTACCGAGTTACAAAATAGTGTTGGAGTTCCCCAAGGTAGCGTGGGCCGCTGCTATTTTTATTGTTTACTAACGATTTGGATGAAGTTGTATCGGCTTTTCATTGTGCGTTTGCGGATGATGTAACAGTTGTTTCAGCTGCTAAAACCATTACAGATATGTCTTCTGAACTAAAAGTCTATCTTGGGAGTATTTAGAATTATATGAAGCATAACAAATTCGTTCTGAACATGGATAAATCTTACATAATGCAATTGTATTCTTCTGAAAATAATTATCACTCTAATCAACTGATCAGGATGGATGGGAAAGCAGTTGCACAAGTTTCATGCTTCAAGCTGCTAGGTGTCAACCTTGACTTAGCTCTGACATTCGAAGATCACATCGACTCAGTCTGCAATAGATGCTCTTATATCTGTTTTTCTCTTAAAAGATTATCGTATATTAGCAGTTCAGCAGTGGTAAAAGCTTTTTATTACTCAAATTGCGAATCCGTTGTTAGATACGGAATTATTTGCTGGGGCTACAAATCGTCTGCTCAACGTGTCTTTGTTCTTTAAAAAAGAGCCGTGCGCTGCATATGTCGGCTACAATTCAGAGAATCCTGTAGAACAGTTTTTAAACAACACAAAATACTAACTCTCCCCTGTATTTTTATTTTGGACATGTTAACGTCTGTTAAAAGTAATTTAAATCAGTTTTCACGTCAGAATGTGCATCATGATTATGCTACTCGCTATGGTGGGGACCTTCAGTATACACTGCACCGTCTTGAACTATTTAGAGCTAATCCACTTTATATTGGTGCTATATTCTTGTGACGAAGGATAAAGGTTTTGGCCTTACCTGTTGGCGAAGGTTTTACTGGGTATTTTGCCGACTGGTGGACACATTAGGTGGGCGCGGCATAAGCGACATCAAAATACTTGTATATATAAAATACAAGAATAGCCGAGCAGACACAGGTATAATCAAAAAGCTAAACTATGACCTAAAGGGGTTCCGCGAGCAATAAATACAAAAAAAAATCATTAGAGCATAGCATTGCAAGCCTACAGCTGACGACTAGCCCCGAGTGTCAGCTCGAAATGACTATTATATTCAAGATTTCTAGGGGGCGAAAACACCGGGATTATATGGGCATATAGGTTCAAGGTAGTTTCCTATTGTAAAGACATAGTTCTGCTTGTGAATAATTAAAATAAAAACCAAACGGCTTGAAAACGCTCTTAATTCATGTGTATACACAAAAAAAACTAACTAACTCACGGAAGCTAGTATCCTATGCGGTAATCTGCCGAAGTTGAGTCCTTAGCCACAGCCAAGTAAAAACCCTAACTTCACACGTAATACTGTCAAAAAATATAACCTCGGGCTTATGCAAGAAAGGGGACCCAAAATGCCGCGAGTCACCGCTAAAAAGTGCCGCAGGTCAGTCTAAACGTCCTACTAAAAGGTCTTACAGCTAAAACCAAATTCCAATATACTGGTCTGCTATCATTTTGTATGAGCCCGATTATAGATTTAAACGGAGCCGAAGGCACTACTAATGGGACTACGGAGCAAAGGACAAGCTAGGCTGCTAGGGTAGCAGTTAGCATGCACAATAACGGCGTCCCGAGTTCATAATTTAGCATAAATGAGGTGAGTTGTGGCAACTTTAGACAGTACCTAGCATTTCAGTAAACTACGAGCGCAAGGAATACAGCCAGCCCCGAAACTAATCTAAGACTACATAGAGTGGGACGAGCTGTATAACATTCCCTGTCAATTTTTATGCGAAAGGTTCGCCCAATCAAATAAATGCACATGGCAAGACATTCGGATTAGCATGGGTATAACTGTGCGAAAGGTTCGCCTAATCTAAATAAAACACACAAAGCAAGACGATCGATATAGCATGCCCAATAACTGTGCGAAAGCTACACACCCAAGTCTAATTATTTCGCATGTTTCCTTGCACTCTTGCATCTGGAGCTGGATCCCAGTGCGCTGGCTTCCGACGGCGGTTCAAACCACGCAGGTGGCCTTGCTTTGTTCGGGAGCCGGAGGAAGCTGCGAGAGGGTGGCAGGTATGCAATAGGCGAGCTCCTATTCCCTAGCAAGAACGGTGACAGGTAGATTGCGAAATCCAATTGCAATACCTCAAGTTACAGGACCACATGGCTGGCGGCATAATTGCGTCCTATCAAAAATTGATCCCAGCGGTGGATTAATCCCAACGGGAGATGGATAAAAACGTACAAAAAGTCACAAATAAACCTTCGATTAAGAAACCGAGACTAGCGACAGCTTACCTAGTGATAACGGGTAGCCATGTGGAAGTGCAAAAATAATGCTAGCCCCAAACAAATCCGCAATTGCGAACGACGTAAGTACTAACAAGTCAATTACGAACGTCTTAAAAGGGCACATGTGCTTATAGGTCCTCCATCAAATCGCTACGGAACGGAGCTAAACTAATTAGCTTATAAATGAAGCACAGAACCGGGGCACCAACAGCTTACACCAAATTTAAAAAGGGAAAGAAGTCAGTCAAGAGTACTACAAATTTCTAGATATCAAAATTTTTCCAAAATTTGGGCAAAAGAAGCCACAAAAACCATGCAGAAAAATCTGACTGCAGCAAGAGATAACAACATTGCTCTAGCAACAAATCAAGCGAGGCAATAGTTTATAATTATTGCGCTTACGGTTGCCTAACCACCAGGCTTAAATATTTGTAGAAATGGAGCCAAAATAAATTTAAATAACAAAATCAAGCTAATTACTAGGGGAGTTGCATGCGAAACCACCTATTAAATATAATGACAAGCTTAAAACTAAAATACCACCAACTAGGTCTTCACAAAGGCATGCGAAATTGCCTTTTGAAGCTACTTAGAAATGCCTAAAAATAAAATTCAGCTAACAAATTGTTCCAATACAGGGGAGACTACAAAATATCCGTAACATTGTATAACAAATCAGACCCTGAAGTTATAAACATACCAATTGTTAGACAATTTTCATCGGCCGTGAGAAAAATTCTTATTGAAAATGCTTTTTATTCAGTACAGGAATTTCTAGATTGTAAGTTTTAATGTGTAATGTAAGTTTGTTATACGTAAAAAAAATTATTTTTATATGAAAAAAAAAATTTTTATATGTAAAAAAATATATTTTGCTTGTAATGTTTGATTTTGTGACTTGTTCTCATCTACATTCTATGTAGCAGCAGAACAAAAAAAATAAAATAAAATAATTATTAGAAATTAGACTAATCGTTCTACATCTAGATCTGTCACTTGTGTCCCATATTTTTAATAAGAAGGTGATTATTGGGTGGTTGTACTGAAGTAGATCATGTTGGCCAATACTCGAACGAATAAAATCTAGTTCTATTATTTTTTCATTTCCTGCCTTCTGGAGTTACTTAGTTATTTCATTTTCAGCTATTTCTTCTTGATTTTTCAGTTGCATTGTGGCTGCTAACGGGTGTTCATAAACAGTCGTCATCCCAGTAGGTTTTGACTTCAAAAACGTATGTCTATTATAATTGAGAAAAACTGCGCTATGACAGTACTCAATGACGTTTCATTGTGTTGCACGAATTAATCAAAGATATAACATTTTGTTTTTCAAAGCAACTGGGATGACGACTGTTTATGAACACCCGTTATATCGAATGTGTGTAGTCGAAAAATCTCTTCAGTTTTCATGTGATAGTTGGGTTTGTCCTTCGATTATATTTTGTGCCTTTCTTTCGTATATTCTGCTATCTTCTCTGATATATCTTCTTACTAATTATTTTAATGCAAGAAAAATAAGCCAAAAATTGCACGAACATTGAAAACGTTAGTACAAGCAAGGAATCTGGTGGGGATGTTAGATTTACCTTTTTATTAAATATACTCGAAAATTTAATCTGTGATAAGGCCGCTGTATTGAAAAATGTTTTTTTCTCTATAATTACATAACCGCTGTAGATATAACAAAACTTTAAATAAAAAATGTAGACCATAATAATAGCTATTTATATTATAAGTACGAAATTAAGAACGTTTTTAGACGAGCCGCAGTTTATGGTCAAGCGAGCGCACGAGTTACATACATAATTTTGTATTCTACTGTTTTGGAAACATTTTTCCTAATTATAAAGTAACAGTTTAATCGAGGCGGTCGGGAAAAATCGAAGGGGTCATGATCGTACCGCAAAATGTTTTTGTTGCTATGGTTAGTACAACCGCAAAGTAAAGGTACTAGTATTAAAATGGGAGTTTTTTTGCTGATAAACGCTGCCGAAATTGATAGCTTATCGATGCAGTGGAACAAACAATACACAGTGTGTCCCAGGATTGATGTTACAAGAGGTGAGTTGTACTAAAAATTTTTGAATTTTATTTTAAGGTTTTGGGATTCGGTCCTGCATGGTTTGAAAAGAATTTTAAGAATATTTTCATTTTTTGAAAAACAAGTAGGCCTTGACAGGGAAGCGAAAACTATTTTATTTTCAGGTAAAATAAAATTCAAAAATTTTTAGACCATCTCACCTCTTGTAACATCAAACCTGGGACACACTGTGTATATATATTTTTAAATCGACAGAGAAGAACGGCGAAATCGTCATTAAAATACGGGAAATAGGCAGTGAAGTAATCCAATTTTTTACGACCTTTTGTAGGTGACGGGGCGATACGTAAACGTCAACCGATGTCAACATAACCTATAAAAGTTGGTTAAAATGTAGTAATTTCGTAATATTTCGATTTAAAAAAAACATATCGTGCACTTCGACATTGAAGTTTCTTTTGATCGCTCATGTGGTTTATTTGCCTTGGCCCTCGATAAAAAGTGAAACTTCAGCGCCTTGGTGTACAAATTACTATTGTTGTTAACAGTTTCAATTTTTTTCACAAACTTGTGAATTGTTGATACAGATGGAATAGGTAGATTATTAAATTTAATAGAGAATAAATCACAAACTGTGCTTAAAATGTTTTGATAATAAATACCCTCTCATCATTAGAATATTCAACATTATTATTTATAGTAATTATTTAAATATGTGAATTGATAACTGACAGAAAATAACATTTATTTTGGCATATACAAATTTGATCATGGCTGGTCTGTTTTTTGTGAATAAAGTGCAAAATATTTATTACAGATTTTAAGCTATTTATGTCTTGAACAAGCAACAAATTCAAGTAAAGTAGCATCAAATTAAGCGATTTTTTTCTTTCGATTGATAAAACTTTCAATCCTATCAATTCAAGCGGTAAGCAGGAATCTGCATATATTCGATTTTCCATGCTATTTCCCTATGTGCCCATCTTAAGTGAAACACTCGGTATAGTATACAATATAAACCAATCGCTATACTTTTCAAATAAGGTTTTTTTTTAAAGCATACAAGGGAATTTGTGGACATGCCGTTTGCAGCTTTCTGATTAGTTCTATAAATTTACCAAAATAAGAAAAGCCGTGCTCATTCAGCCATCTTGGTAAATGGAGGCTCAAATAGGGTTTTTGATGTTTTTTAAAATCGGTCATTTACAAAAAATAAGTACAAATAAAAATTGTTGAACATGTAATTATCTAGAACTTTTGTCATTATTATGTTTTGTTGGACCAACCCTGTAACTAGGTACAAAATAGTGACGGATCGAGAGGTATTTCACGAAACAATATTATGTACACTAATTCCCAAGATATTTAGTAATTTCTATAATTCCATAGTAATTCGTTCGTAATTCCCCTCAAGATGTATCAATGAGATAATCTCGAAGGGTATTTCCAAGAAAAAGGGGCGGATGTCTAAAGCAATGTCTGAACTCGAGTCCAACGGAATTCCGGAGAATATAATCAAAAAGTCTATGGATGGGACCATGGGTGGGTTTTGAACTAATGCCACTAAGGATTTGAACTTTCGATGTTTCACTGAGGCTGTGAATTATACTATTTTTGTAAAGAAAATAGGAAGTAATGGGAGGCTTTACTATTCTGAGCAATTTGTATGTAGCTTTAGAAAGCCACGTTACTTTGCTGAGTATATTTTCACATGGGTTCATTGTGGTTACAATTTTGGTATCATCGAATTTTTGTTGAAGCCTCTTCCATACAGTACTACTTGCTTTGGATTATACCCATAACTTCAAATTTCGAGAAATTATGGCATTTTCCTCGGTTATGTTCAGTGCAGCCCTTTGAATGCCAGAATCGGGGTCAGAATTGTCTGATTCCTCATGAGATCCCTCACTTATTGATAAAAGTATAATTTCTCGTGTTTCAGATCAAGACTTTTTTTTATTCCAGATGGAAACGGTGTTATATCGGTCATACTAGCTTGTGTCATACATCCTCATCCTGTTTTTTCCTCTTTAAAATGTTCGACCATAGAAAATAAAATTAATTGGTGCACTGGTAGCACTTTAAAGATTATCGGATATTTGCAATAAATTCCGTAGTTTTTTTTCTCTCCCTTTCATCGTTAAACTGCAATAATTTGGACCGGGCAAAATTCTCTATTTCCGATATACCTAGTTCTTTTAGAGATATTGTGTGCAGCGCTCCAAAAATATCGAAGACATCACATACAAATGCCTTATTTTTGTGTTGCGTAAACTGTAATCTACATAAACGAGAGAGATTTTTAATCTAAACGTATCTTAACGCATGGTGAAGTAAATAATATGAAACGAAAGTACGTAACCTTGATGAAAATATTAAAAGACTAATGGAAAGGGCTCGGAACATAAATGTAAAGTTAAACAAACAAAAAATCAGATAAAAACAAAAAGAAGTTAAATATATAAGACATATTCTAGCAGAAGGAGGTGTTAAAGCCGATGACGAAAAGGTTAAAGCAATCTTAAACACGCCAAAAACCTACAAAGAGGAACTTACCACACGAAATTTTTCTAGAGATTTTTTTTGTCTCATCAAATTTAATATGCGTAGAAAGAAAATAAATAACTCTTTTGTGTATTTCGACTACTAGCTATACATAGATTGATATTTTTTGGTATTATATAAACGAAACCGAACAGTATCCTGTATCTGATAAATAAATACTATTATATGTTATTGTTTAATTTGTGGCATGTATTCATTCATTCATAATCTATAGCCTCTTTTACCTTTCGGTGTAGAGGACCATTCATACCTCGCGGGAAGTGCAACATAAAAGTTAACTAAAATAATTTTATGTTAAATGTGTGTTTCATTCCTTATCTTTATGAAACGTTCAAATATGAGTAAGCTTTAATTGCATAGATCTAGGAGTGAGCCAGATTTCTGCTGCTATTGGTAGTTTACTCCCTACTTTTAGGCATATATCTGGGTAGTTGGTAAGTATGCTGTTTTATTAAAAACAATCTTAGATCAATATCAAGTAGTTAGTATACTAAGTGCTGGATATACCATATGATCATGAGCGGCTTGAGGTTGGAACATTTTTACGAAGGGTAAAATTGCCTAGACGCATCGACCGTCTGAGCTTTGTAAACCTAGTTGTTGCGCTGCTATTGGTAGTTTTATTTTTCGACTTCGTTGGCCAGTCGGTTGTGTTAATAAATGCATGTTAAAAGCAAATATTCCCTTTTGTTTTAAACATAAGCTCAGATGAGCACTTGCTGTACTAGGATTAAGTAGATATTAAGGGAACTACTAAATATAATAAAACGAAGAAAGCTAGAGTATTTTGAGCATGTTCTCCGGGGACAGAAGTATGAACTTCTACGACTAATATTAAATGGTGAAATTGAGGGAAAGAAGTGGATCGGCAGAAAGAAAATGTCGTGGTTGAGAAACATGCGCCATTGGACTGGGTTAACAGCGGAACAACTATTCCACGCTGCACGAGATCGAAGTCATTATCAAGAAATTCTTGAATTGCTGATCGACAACGCCTGATAAAACGGGCAAGTCACGCGAAGAAGAAGAAGTGTGCGTGCAGAGTCGAATACCGTATGATCTTGACCGGCTTGAGGTTGGGACGCTTTTACGAAAGTGTGAAATTACCTAGACACATTGTTAAGACGAGCCTGCAAAACTCGCTGTGGTGTTGTTACTGGTAATTTTATTTCTCGGCTTCGCTGGTCGGTCAATTGTGTTGGCTCATTAGGTGACAGCAGAGTCTGCTAAATTTACCACATTTAGTGATCTTTTCAAATGTAGTAACTTTTTATAGTAATATATCCAAATCTAGTTACTTATTTAAATCTAGGGACTTATGCTGCTCCACATCCAAATCTAGTAACTTATTTAAATCTAGGGACATTTCTCTAGTTACATGCACTTTTTTATCAAACATACTGTATGTTGGCACAACTGCGTGTTAGACAAAGGCAGCTCCCATATAAGCCCATGTGTTAGAGAGAGATAGAATTACCTCACAAAATGAGGAGAATAAGGTGCTAGAACCCCCCATCTCCCTCTACTGTTAAGCTCGATGCAATTCCCCCATCTGGGGGCGGCTGCTATAAGGGTCTTTCGTCTCTCTTCAGCCAAGAACGGAGAGAGAGAAAAGATAAAGATTGGAAGAAAGGTCAGGAAAGGTGGAGAAATACTGCCCCGGCACTCACCTCAGAGAAGGTACTCTGTTGGATCAAGAAAACCACCTAAATACCTGAATCAAGGCAGACGGTCGCGAAAATTAAACCCACAACCTCCCGAATGCTAGGTAGACATGCAACGCACTACGCTACGGAGTTCGGTTATATATCGGAATGAAAGTGCAGCTTCCTTTTATACTCTTTGTCGCGTTATCATGGAGCTCGACTTCGTTCCCACTTGGGAGGGAGAACGACGCGATCGGTTTTGGGTACAACTTTGCGCGCCGCGAATATGATCTTATCACCAATTCACGCCCTGAATCAATGTAGCGTTAGGCGATTTCTCTAGTTACATGAACTTTCTTAAAGAACATACTGTATATTGGCACAACTGCATGTTAGACAAAGGCAGCTCCTATATAAGCCCATGTGTTAGAGAGAGATAGAAATACCTCACAAAATGAGGAGAATGAGATGCTAGAACCCCTCATTTCCCTCTACTATTAACCTTTCCTTTTTTTCTTTTTCATTCCGATACCTGAGGTTACCTGTCCTATCCTCTCCCCAACTCTTGAGTCTACCAGTACCGACCAGCAACACTGGGCTCAGGCGGGGGGGGGGGCAGCTTCTAATCCTGTCCCTAGATCTTGAGATTCCTTTCCGGAATTTGAGCGTCCCTCCTGATCCTGAACTATCCGAACCAGAGGTCCTCTGTCCTGGCACGCTCAACTGTCAAACGGAGTAGATCTTCATCCTCTAGCAATCCTGGATTTATAGGAAACGGCATGCTGAACTGTCAGCCCTGAATCCAAACGTTCTCATAAAAGTGAAACCGATAGAATTCGATTTTACTTTGGTTGCTGAACTTTAATTGTAAATCGAATTCTTGAGGGTAAAACCCTCGTTTGGCACTCTGAACTGTCTCGCAGGGTTCACTGTTCAAAGCAAATCTCGACCGCGTGATCCTCAAGCGCAAATACCCTCGCTCAGGAAAATATCACTAAGATGTTTTAACCTGCACCGTAATATCTACTAACTTACTTTTAATAATTCACGTAAGAATCCGCAGATACCTGGTGGAACATCCGCTCAGAGGCCTTGTTACGGTATTGTATTGTCCCGTCGCACAATAATCATTACAATGAAGGGGCGCTTATCTGAAACAGAACATGCACAAGTCGAAACAAAACAATAGTTCCCTTAATTAACAAGTCATATATTGGATCACGGGTTACAATGGGGCAGCGGAATGCGTCTCCCTATATATATATATATATATATATATATTATATCTAAGAAAACACCAGCTGGCGCACGCTCTAAACCTAGCGACAGATGTACAGAATAAACAAGGTAGCACTAGGCGCAAGCTCGTGCAAGGATACAGCCTAAAATTCGAAATGAATGCGCAGCATGTGGGCGCAACGCCTTAGCCAACATACAGTAATGCAAGCCCTTGTAAAATAGACAATCTGTAATTTGGAATGAACGCACAGCATGTGGGCGCGACGCCTTAGGCAACATACAGTAATGCAAGCCCTTGTAAAATAGACAGTCTGTAATTTGGAAATGCGGGCAAATATGACGACAGTGACTGTAGGCACAAGAGACGTGACGGGCTCGCTCGCGGCGGTCCAAAACAACTCGCACGCGGGACTTAATGCTCCCCGCGGGACAGGAACACTCGCGTTCACAACGGTAATCAGTTCAAAGACACATACCTTAATACGTAGGCGGTCGGGAAACCTGGTACAGTTGAGTTGCGACAGGCTGCAGTCTTAGGTGGCAGGTACATTCGATATTCGACGGTTATAGTGATGAGTGGGCATCCGCCATACTGACGAAGGGCGACGCCTCAGGACGCGTACAACTTCGTTCTGCTGGGCAGATCCTCGAATGTCGAGATGAAGGGGACGACCCCTTACTTACGGGAGCAGGAACAATGTTGCTCCCAGTACCGTGAATAGGCTGTGACAATTTTTTGACATAGTGAAAAGGAATAGGCATATTATTTTCAGTAGTAACTTTTCCAACATAAGGAATGGCGTTAATCGTATACCAGGTTCGCATGTCATTCATCATTACAAACTGTATCCCATACTTGTCAGGTCTGGATGCTAAATAAATTTTAAATGGACACCTTCCTCTGTAGCCCATAAGCTGTTCATCAATTGTACAATATTCATGTGGTGTGTAATATTCTGTGTAATTGGACACAAATTTTTACCAAATTTCCCTGATAGGTGCAAATTTGTAATTTTCTTTTCGTTGTAGTCTCGTAGTTTTGTCATCAAATCGTAAACATGATGTCAGGAAATTAAATCTGTTTAACGGCATAGTAACTGTAAATAGCGATGTCCCAAACTTAGGTGACCACAGCTCGTGCAAACCCAAATATGCAGAACGTTGGACGCTACATAGATACAAAAGTCCAAACAGAACTTTTATTTCAGATATATCTGCTGTACTTGTAAGACTGTCGAACATTTATTGATTCCCACCTCCTAATTTCCTCATTAGAGGGAACAACAGTTGTATTTATTATATCTTCGGAAAATAGTAAAGACCATGCTTCAAGCGGACTTTTTACAGTTTTTGCAGCTCCTTTCGAACCAGGTAAATGACTAACGAGATTTTTTCTTTGGCGTTTTCCCCGTTTTGCTGGAACTTTGTTGCTCCATCTATATTCGTTCTTCCCTTTGGTTATTGAAATCTTCAATTTTTTTGCATTAGACGGGCCTGGTTCTTCAGTCTCTGATTCTCCGCTTTGCTCTGTGTCTGAACATTCTTGTTCTTCTACGTAGTGTTCGTCATCGTCTAAGTCTGGCTGGTCAAAAACAGATGGTTCTTCCTAATTTTCTATCTCAAACATCAAACTGTTCATTTCTGCTTCAAGTTATCCATTAGTCAAAGGTCTTTCCCAATCGGACATCATTGTCGCTTAGCTATAATAAACGAAGTTTCATAATCATCTCATACCAAAACGCATGAATATAACTTACCTTAATAACAGAAAAGGCCAGAAACGAAAAAGTCCAACGAACAAAAAAACTAACTCGAAACACACACTAGAGTCTAACAAACCCGGAACCACTTTGCACGCTGGTCACTGAAATACTAAAGTCTACAAGCAACTCGAAATATAGCGGTGTAGTAGTAGAGGCAGCTTCTATCCGAAATGTGTGAAAATCGGCATGCACTTATAAATTTGCTGGGGTCTGAAAAACCCCAGTGTGTGTAGCGAAGGAGAAAAACCTTATGCATTCTTTTCTTTCGCCAGCCATCATACAATCATGCTGAGATGGGACGGTATAGAACTCAGAATGATATAGTAATTTATGATACAAGTGCGTAAAGGTAGTTTTTAGTCACGAGTGGGGCAGAGTTAAAATGCGAGTGAGCAAGCGTTTTAAGCCCCCTGAGTGACTAAAGATGCTTTACGCATGTGTATCGTACAATATTTTATCTACGACAAAATCTAGAAAACACGGTAAATACAAAAAAAATAATTAAATGTAAATTAGCATTACCAGCAAAAGGTCGTAATTTTGCGTTTTAAATGCATTGCTACTGAAGACGTAAACTAATGAAAGCATGTTATTAAACAGTCGTTTTACAAACTTAAAACTGCCAACTAAAAGTCAGTTTTACACAATGTCGTAGAGAAAATATATTTCAACCTCTTCTTATTTTAGTCCAGTGACCTGTCTTAACCATGAAATCATGGTTCTATGGTGGCTGGCCATGTCTGTCCCAACTGAGGAAGATTTCCTTTGTTAGAGGTTAACTACTACCACAGATGTTAGCATGGTAGCCAGAGAGCGCACAACATTTAAAATCCCTGTGTGGTAGCCGGGAAATGAACCCGGTTCGGCTGCTAATATACTTGATTATTTCCTTCATACCCATAATAATGCGTAATCACTATAATTTCTGTCAGTTTAATAATGACAAAAATTCAAACGTCAAAATTTTACCGCGGTTAAATATGTGTCAAAATGTAATCGCTTGTGCATAATTTTAACATGATTATTAAATGTGCTTCACCAACTGAATTGTATCTATTTATTAAGGAAATAATCACGCCGAACATCCCGCTTGCATGTAAACTAGCCTGAATAAATTTTGACGATTTTCTGTCACAATGTTTTGCTCTGAAGAAATATATCTCGTAAATTTTTCGCCCCAAAATCCCTCGTGCTACGCACTCGGGATTCTTATTGAGCGGAAAATTTACTTAACATATTTCTTAGCAAAACATTCTGACAGAAAACGTCAAAATTTAATCGGTTATTTTAATGCACTTGAGATATTACTGTTGAATAATAATTTTTGTGCAGTGCAGCCCTCTATTTCTCTATTATAAAACTAAAGTCTTTCAATTGTAATTGTGTAAAGTTCTTTATCGATAATAAAATATCAAAATGTATTTTATCTACGATCATGTAAAAAGTGCCTACTTTCTACACCGATATTAGTGTAAAAAGTTAACTTTTAGTACACTAGTGTTATACAAATTTTATTGCACGTAAATTTAAAAAATACAAAATGAAATATTACTTTTGTAAAAGATTATGATCGTAGATAAAACGTTGTAAGACACTCTTGTAAAAAGCCTCTTTATTGCACTCATAGGTCTTAGAATGCTCGCTAACGCTCACATTCTAATTTGACCTATTCGTGCAATAAAGAATGCCTTTTTGCACTTGTATCTTAGATAACTATTAACGTTGTGGTATGATATGCATATTATCCATTTACCTGACATCCGCACTGTCAGTGCCAAATTTAAAAAAAATGTCTTGATTATACTTCCAAAATAATGTGTTTTCTATTAGACTGTACATTAATTTAGTTATTAAAATGTGAAAAATAGCAGTATTGCCAACTTACTGTCAGTTTGACAGTGCGTATGACAAGTAAATGGATAATATTTACGAAGAAGAGGTAGGCAGTAATTAATTACTTTGTATTTAAATTACTAATTACTTTGTGGTAATGTAATTACTGACCTCAACTGGGTTTAAATCATTAGAATCATATAAATTAGATATGTCCTTGTAAAGTATAAGTGTAATTTATAATTCCTATGGTTAGAGGGATAACAGCTAATTTTGTGCAACATTTGCAATGCTACCTATGTGTGCACGAATAAGCTTAGATAGCTAAGATACAACACAGATTTGCCTTCCTCAGCACCAGTTGAAAGAATTTTCATTTGCCACATTTATAGATAGTCCCAGAAGGAATGCGACTACGGACGAATTATTTGAAAAACTGGTGCCAATGAAGGCAAGCAGAGTGTAATACTTTTGGTACTTTTTACTTATTTTATTTTACCTAAATATATGTTGTATGAATATAATATTAGACAATAAATCATTTTTACCCTAGTCTTTATTTATTTACCTACATGAGGCATCAACACTTTTGGTTTTGGTAAACAGTGCAAACCGTTAATAAACTAATGCCTGTTTGCACCACTCCCCTTAACTTTTAAGTGAAACTTAAAATAAAGGTTATCAACTTAAAGAGAACTTGTTGGTAAAAGTTATTGAAAATAAAGAATTGATGGTTTTAAGTAGGGAAGACATGTTGGAAGTTGTTGAGGAAATTCATACAATATTTGGACATTGTAGGACAAGAAAAACTTGTTTAATGTTTCGTGAAAGTGACGTTTTATAGTTTAGCATGGTTAAAGAAATTAGCTGTTTACTTTAAGCGCATCTGTGGCATAAAATGAAGTGAGGTTATTAAACTACAATTTCGAACTGGAAGTGAAGTTGTAAAGTTATTCTAGTTGCTTCTTGCATTACAGGTAAAGTGTTTTTAAATAATTAAAGCCTTATGTAATGAATACTGTCAGATGTGGAGTATTAATAATTACCTTTCGTAACTGACCTTGACAGTACCGGCTTCGCAGACATTCGCCCGCGCGCCAAGGCCTACTTTTTATTATGACATAAATTAGAAGTGTCGTAGATGCAAACCTTTGTTAAATCGATATTTATAGATTAATAACAGTAAAATTAAGGTCGTAGATAAAATATTGTATGCAAAGCGTGCTAAAAGTCGTTTATGCACGAGACATGTTATGAAACTCAGCTTTCGGCTTCGTTTCATAATTTTCATGTCTCGTGCATAAACGTCAACTTTTAGCACTTGTTGCATAAATAGTTATTAAAAATCAGAATATTGTCAAAGGTATTCGAGTAAATGTACCGATGGAACTGGTAGCTATTCATTACTTAGGAAATTTGGTTACAGGACAGTTTGGTTATATGTATACATATTCTGATTATGGTAAATGCGTGTTCTAAATATATAAAATTGTATCTAGCAAAAAAAGTATAACAATACATGTTATTAAATCAATTGAAAATTTTCAAGAACAAGTAGGTAAACCAAGAAGAATATTGGCAGACAATACAACATATTTCAGAAACTCAAGATTAATTAATAATTTGGAAAGGAAAGGAATAAAGATTTGTTTTTGTAGTATTAGACATCCACAAAGTAATATTGCAGAAAGATACATTAAAGAGGTGATCAAATACTTAAGAATTTTAATACATGAAAATCATAATAAATGGGTACAATGTTTGCCTGAAGTTGAAAGTTTTATAAATAATCCGAATACAGCAGCGGAGATTAGTCCAGTTACTTTGTGTAAACAAGTAATACCAGCTAGACCTTGGAGAAAAGAACAGTGTAATATTGAAATAATACAGTTGTTACAAAGAACAAGAAGGAGATTAAAGGAAATTCAAGATCGATATGAGGTGAAGCAGAATAGAAAATATTAAAATGAGTACAATTTAAAATAGGAAACTTAGTAATTGTAAAAAAACTTACAGTAGCAAATAGGAAAGCGAAAATATGTGCTAAACTTTTATGGGCATATGAAGGACCTTATAAGATTCATAAAATATTTAATGGCAGCAACACCTATGAACTAATAGATGAAAGGGACGATAAAATAAGAGGAAGGTTTCATATAACAAAGATATATCCATATACATTACAAATGGAGTAAGAATGTTTTAAAAGTTGTCACTTGTAAAGATTTATAGATGTTTTACTTTGAATAAATGATTTTAATTGTTATTAAGTTATTTGAAAAAAATTAAAAGTTATTACTGCTTGTTTATGTTAAAAAGAAAACTTCGAAATAAGAAAATAAGGAATTATTTGTTTTCTTATTTTAATTTTGAGGAATATGTAATGTTATTCATAGGTTTATAAAAATCAATTTTAGAAAGGATTAAAGGAGTACAATATTTGAAAATAATCAAGATCTATTCAAATATGATTTGGGAATATGAATAATTATTATGCAAGTAGAAAACAAAAGAGAATTTGTAATTGAGTGCAATATGGCTAATTGAGAAACAGATGGATTTAAAAATAATATATAAAAAAAAAGGTTTGAAGAAAATGACAAATACTTAATTGAAACAAATTATTATAAATAGTAGGTAGAAATCAAATATTAGGAGATAGAGTGTAAAAAGTAGAAAAATGATATCGTTAATGATTTTGTTTTTAATTATTAGAAATAACAAGTTTGAATAAATGTAGCTCAACCAATTTTGGTGTAATTAAAAATATTAAAATAAATCCTATTTCTTATTAAATAATATTTGGATAATAAAAAGGGTTAAATACTTAATTGGCGTGGTGAGATAAAATGAAATTTAATCGAAGAACAAGTAAAGATATAACACTAAGGAAGCTTAGAAGTATGTGGCAAAAAAACTAATGGAAAAGCAGAATTAATCTACAAATGTGAATAAATTGACTAAAATACTACTTCAAGTATTGCCAAACGTATTTTTTTATAGGTGACTCTGATAAGACGAGTTGTCTAACACCCGTTACTAATACTATTTAACTTTTTCATTTAAATTGCTCTAAAACTTAAATTTTTGTAGGTGTTTTGAAAAATATTCAACGACATACGGCCGTTATCGCATCTATCTAACTCGGATAAATCCGTTAGCCTCGGCTTGACGGCGTGGCAGATCGATACAATAGTTGTCTATCTATCAGAAACCGTTTCCAAAGCACTCTTTTTTATGAACACAACTATTGCTATACCTACCACAGAAAATGAAATGACGGGGCATGTTACTTTATCAGCTAACATTAAATGTACAACCAATGCTGTAAGTATTTTCTTTTATAAGTTCTATTTATAGATAATTTGATACCAAATTTAAAGCAAAAATCAAACCATTGCGACTACATGGCCATATTTGTGGGCCGACCAGCTAAACAGTGAAGACGGCTGTGGTTCTTTACAAAAGCTTATATTCATTCATCAATTCAAAAGGGATGCCAAATGTGAGCAGATAGACACGAGAATTCATAAACTCAACAAACCAAAACAAGACAGTTTGGTGCAGTAGCATTTATGGCCGGATGAAGCGTATAAATACTCCGAAATGTTAAACCAATTCGGCAAGAATAAGAAATCAGACTCAAACCACGTGCAACCTATCCCTAATGGTCGAAATCGGGCTGACAAAGGACAGCATCTCCGGGTCAATCGCTCTTAGACGGCATTATTGTTACCTTTCTATCAATAAATAGTGATACTATTCAAAGTTTAAATAAGCCTGATGGCTTACTTTGTTAGAGCCTTTAAGTGGCTATCCCAACGTGTGGCTTTGTTTTTAAGTGACGCCCAACGTGTAGAGGCCTTGTTTTTCTTTTATTCAGGTGTCGTATGACTTTGTGCTTTGGTGAAAACAACTACAAGACTGCTGTCATTTGGTTTCTATATGTTTTTTCTTCTCAGTTTGGTTTAGTGTCTCTTCTTATCCCTTGTGGGTTTTAGTGTGTATTTTCTTGTTTTCTTTTGGTTATTATTTGTTTTTTCTTGTTATTCGTTGATTTCTATTTGTTTTCGTGTTTTTTCTTTGTTTTGAATTGTCATTTGTTTTCTTTACGAAAGACGTGTTTCTTCTTTGTTTTAATTTGTTTTTTGTGTCTTTTTTTGTTTTCCATATGTCGTTTTGTGTTTTCTTGTCGTTTATTGCCTTTTCTTTTTATCTTTTTGTATTTTTCCGCATCTTTTCGTATTTGAAGAATTTTGAAAAAGGAAAAAACATAGTCTTTTATTTTCATGAACTGTCATTGAAGGCATCACGTACGTTTTTTAAGCTGAGTTTTCAATTGTTAGTAAAATAGTGTGTTGTCGTAAGAACTTTATAGATTTTAATATTTGGTTGCTTTTTTATTGTTGTTTCTTATTTTAACGAGTCCCAAGTAGGAAACAATATAGTTAGTTTATACTGTTGTGATGTTTAGTCGCAGATTATGTGAAATTTTTCCGGTTTTAGTTGGATTTATTATTAAGTTTATTGGAGGAAACACAGATACAGACATTTTTTACCAGAATAATTTTTATATGGTAATAGAACTTGCCTGCATCCTAAACCATTCCTCACTAATATAAAGATACTAAATTAACTTAATCTAAGTTTACAACATAATTGATTTAGTATCGATTTCCGTTCATTGAATTTACCGAACTCTGTTCTTTTAATTATTTGTTGGAATCTTGATTCCTTGCTGTTGATTTTGTTTAGCCTTCAGCTAATTTGAAATTTTACCATGCCGCCCCGAACTTAAGTTGAAGATGAGTTGAAGTTTACCGATGTTGACATTTCCAGATTACCGATGTTGACTTTTGTTGTTATTTGGTGTTGTGCCGCGTTGGTATTTTGTGGACAAGTTGGAATTCATTTTCGCCTTTATCATCGTCTATTGGTTTGTTGTTAAGATGTGGTTTTGCGTTGGTGCGTTTGTGAGATTCGCTTATGTGGAATTTATAAGGTCTCTCAAACTATCTTCTTAGTTGGCTTTGCCCAGTTTTCTTTCGATTGGTTTTTATTTCACCCTTATTTCCATCGTGTATCGCCCAGCTTTGTTTGCGGATTTTATCTTGCGCATCAACACCGATCAAAGTGTCCTGCATACTTACTATCGCCCTTTTTTTATTTGTTGACGTATTCGTTTACCGTGTTGAAGAATTTGTTTTCACTTGTCGTTCTTTTTTTGTTGTGACGCATTCATTGACGATTGTTCGTCGCCTACCGAATTCTTTTGATGACTTAGGTTATAATGTATCGTGTTCTTTTAAAAAAAGTTGTTGAAAGCTTTTGAGATTCGTGTGACCGCAGTGCACGGTTGTTCGCATGTTGTTTCTTTAGTGAAGTTAATGTTTGCCATTTGTTGGAGACTTTGTTTTTCCGGATTTACTTTTGGTGTTCGGTGTCGGTGTCGTTTTCGATCTCGCGTTTAGCGGATTTATAGTCGATTTGGCTTTTGGCATCGTCATCAATTGAGGTTCTGTTGAGTTCTGTCACTCCTCACTGTTTGAACTAAGGTACTATTAAAGTTCTCTAGTTTGAACTACGTGCGTGTTAGTTAACAGTGTTTTCGTTCCGATTTTTTCTGCTTTTTTTGTTTTTTCTATTGGTTTAAAAAACAGTCTTTTTCAAGACGGATACAATTAAATGACATGATCGTTGTTTTTCCGACTTACCGTATGTCAATTGGAAAGTAACTAGAATTTGAATTTGCCGCCACTTTCAGTAACTCAAAATGGCGGACAAGAAAAACGAACGAATGCAAAGGCAAGGGTGTGCTTTATTGTGATAAACGTCATGAAATTCAATATTGAATACAAATAAACTCGCATTCATCTATAAGTACTGATATGCAGGCCATCTATCACGAAATGTTGTCTTTTGAATGATACCCATGAGTTTGCCGACCTAATTCCCCTTTTATGTATGTACAAGGTCCAGCAGAATAACCGACCCTATTTAAATTGTTAATAACTGTTTCAAATTTTAAAATATTTTTAATTTTATTTAAAAAATGTAAAGTGAAAGCTTGCCAATTTTAGTTACAATATAATTTATTTTTGTAATACATCGTTTTACTACTAGGAATCGGATCTCGCCTACCAACGTTGAAATGCTGACGAAAAATTCTTTGGCTTTTGATCACAGAGCGATTATTTTTGAAATAGATTTCAGTAATGAACGAACGATGTTCATTAGACAAAATGTACATATTATACGACTATTTATTTATTAATGACACACAGCAACTTGATGAACTTAATCAAATTAAGGATTAGGTTAATCTGTATAAGGGCCGGTTCTACATTTCAAGGAAAAAGTTATCCGGGCAATAAATACCCTAGAAACGATTGTTGTAACAAAGGTAACTATGCCAATTATACCTCGGATAGCTTATTCTAGGTATATACTCACATTGTAGAACCGGCCCTTAGTGTTAAAATGAAGTTTGAGATTGAGTGATGTTATCTTCAAAACCTAATATTTTTAATAAATAAATTATATTGTAACTAAAATGGGCAAGTTTTGACTCTAGATTTTTGAAAAAAAAATAGAAATATTTTAAAATTTGAAACAGTTAGTAACAATTTAAATAGGTTCGGTAATTTTGCCGGACCTTGTATAATAAAAATTCAGATTTGCCTTATAACTCACTTTATCCCGTTCTTTCCTTTTTGGAGCTTTAACTATATGAGAATTATTAAATTCGTAAAAATAAGTTGTAAGAATTTTTTTAATTTAAAAAACAATCCAGTACGCTAAATAGGTATACGAAAAGCTTTATCGCAGATTTCCTTAACATATTTGGGTTTTCCATATTTTTGTCACCATAGTATCTTAACTATAGCTAGTTCCTCACCCTGCAATAGTGGCCGTTCCGTTTGGTAGATGTCGTCAAAATTTGTTACGAATATGAGGCTTAGAAATTATTAGATTCTAATATTACTTCTGCTTTTTGCCAGCCCGCAAAGCTAGAATGGTTCTGCTGTAACTATAAACGTTCGTCAAACAACCCAGTTACCTTAATTTATTAAAGTTAGTAGGTCATAGGCCGCCATTTTGAGGAAAAATTGTGCTTATTGTTGCCACTGTATTCCTTGTGCAGGCCATAATGTACTTGTACATATAATATAGATGGTCATAGCTACTCTTCGCTCTAGCGACATCTATCGGGAAGTTTTGCAAAGACCAGACTGGCAATTACATTTGTCCCTGATATACATCTGGTTCTTCAGTTGCAGTGTCTTCTTAGTTACAGGAGATGTAACAGTCAAATATCTATCAGACAACCCTGGTTTATACCTTCAAAACTTAGGAAAAGCGCAAGTTAAAGAAAGTGACTGGACTATTATAAAGACATTTGATTACACACCCCTATTAACCAACTATACCATCCTTAGACGTTTCTTATTAGATTCGATTCTTAAATTAAGAGATCGTGATTTCTATACAGTTAAAAATGAAGAACAAACAAAATTAAACTATAATTGATTGAATATTTCCTTCAGATATCAGTAGAACAAAACGCGGATCGATAAATGGACTCGGTGCTGTATTCAAATTTTTGACAGGCAATCTTGACGCTCAAGACGGACTAAAATACGAGAATGCAATTGCGAATCTTCAATCCACAAGAAATATACACAAGAAAATTTTAAATCAACATACACATTTAATAAATGATTCCATAAATGTTATATTTACCCTAATTATAAAAATCAAGAAATTTCAAATTTAAATTTACAAAAATTAATTGTACAAAATCGTGGTATAACTAACAATATAAATTCGCTCTCTATTCAAAGTGTACTATCAGAATCAATATTTTCGTTGCAAATGTTTACAAATACCTTTTGACTTGAATGAACAGTTTGTCAAATTTGATTAATATTCAAATATACAACGCGCGTGATCCACCAATCACAACGAATTTTCTGGTTTTCTCAACTCTTATCACACTATATACAGGGACTATAGGATTTAACAGAGCCAGTATATATATAGGAGAGTAGGTACCTTTACGTCCGTCATGCTTAATTCTCCGACATATGCTTCGGTTTGAGGTTTGTAACATTCCGTCAACGTGACGTTTTTTGTCTAAAATTTTATTTAAAATTGGCAAGACTGTAAGTCTATGTCAAATTCGAGGTTAGTAGGTTAGGATTTGCGTCAGTTTTGATACAATCCTACCCCAAACAGAACCTGCTAACTTTGAATTTGACATAGATTTACAGCCTTGCCAATTTCAAGCAAAATTTTCGACATACAGCTTGGCGCCTGTCAAAAATCGGAACTTGGACGGAATTTTCAAGTTTCGTGTTGGTAACATTCTTGACAACTATCATATTGACATTCAATCGTTAACCTTATTTAAGCCAAATGGCGCAATAAATCAGAGACGTACTTCAGATTTATCAAACAGGAGGTAATAGACTGCACAGAATGTGGTTATGTTATAAAGAACAACATAAATTTGTGGTCCCACACAGGGTTAATTATAGGCTTGGTTTACTAGTATAAAATCTATGAACAAAAGAAATAACTTTATTAAACACAAGATTACAACCTGCCACTACTGATTACTTGACATTTAACATATAAGCAAACTTTATGTGTTTGACATTTAGTCTATACACATATTACCAAATCAGTGAAATCAAATATGATTACAACGCCTTTCAAAGCCTACCTTGAGCGCAATGTTGCATTTGCCAAGCTGTAACTCAATTAGAAGGAGAGCTGGTGAAATTTTTTAGTGATGATTTAGTTAAGGCCTATTTTTTGAGAGAATGTTGCAGGAGGCATGTATAAGTGTCATCTGTAAGGATTATCCTTCATAGCGGTATCGGAGGGAGGCAGAACAGCCCCAATTTGCACTGTAAGTATATGTCAAATTCGAGGTTAGTAGGTTAGATTTTGCTCGGAAAATGTTTTACTTAAGATTCTTTGTTTTTTTGGCAATGCCACTAAACAAACTAACTTCCCGAGCCGAAGGCGAGGGAATTTGTAAGTTACTTTGTCTTGTGACACTGCCAAAACAAAATGCTTTCGTAAAAAATGTTTACTGATAAAATCATTTGCCTTTTTGTGAATTTATTTTTAACAAAAAAGAAATGTTTTCTCAACATGTTTAAATTTTTCAGGCAGCTCCTCAGTTGATTGCCTCTGTCTAGTCGTGATCAGTTTATATTCTGAAAAAGTAGTGTATATTATTCAACTGAAGTTTGGTCAGCAGAATACAGAAATCTAATATTTACTGAAGTATACTTACGATTTCTAGATCGTCAAAATCAGCAGAGTAATTTTCTGCGATATTATGGCCTGCATCACTCCCTTCTCATTCGTCGTCAGTCGGTTCAGGATCCAGTCCCACTCTTCTGCATTCTTTTCATTGCCAATCAATGTTTTAATTTGGTAAAATACTCTAAAAGAGTGCTGAGCTGCAGCCTCTGATGTAGGCGGTAGAAGTTCCAATTTTGTCTTTTTATTTTGCAACGAATTTTTGAACCGACTAAATCGATACTCGTTTAGTACAAGGCCTTTTACTGTTTTGCGTCATATATGAAAAGAAAGTGTTTCACCGGCCTCTCTGACTTGTGCAGATGTAGAAGTTGGATTATTGAAAATTGCAATTACACTCGACAACTGAATTTCATTTGTGACGTATCCACCCCTTTACTAAGGGCGCCAAAATTACACCTCGGGTTAAGCTCAAATCGGAGAAATACGTCCACTCAAATATATGTTCGATTAGTAAAAACACCATATAATTACCATCAACAAATATAATGTGTTTAGCTAGTTACACATAATAATAAGAAATAAATGAATTATACATTATTTAATTGATAAATGTTCCTGGCTCGTGCTGCAACCCACGATGCTGGAGCGTGCTGCGGGATCGTCGGGAACGGTCCGCTAGGAAGCACTCCGATTCCTCAGGAAATGGGCCGCGTAGGTTGTCTGACTGGTGCGCTGATACGCACGTTACTTCTTGGGAGAATGACTCCAGTAGCTCTGTTGTTCCATCAGAGTCGAACTTCGGCGCTGAATTGTTTATAGCGGTTCCGGCTGCAATTTGCCTTTGTAATTAGCAACTTTTAATTGTTACCTGGAGCCGACGTTAGTGTTTAAATCTTAAAGCGAGGCCTGCTGCTACCTTATTCATTCGGGGTAGAACTCCTGGGACGCTTCAAATCCTGCAGGTAGAAGACGTTTGTTGGCTCGCCGATAAGCGAAGTTTTAGGAGGTGCCGGCAATGAATTTGCTGAACACGGGCACGAAGTTCGGACCTCTGGACGACGCTTTTAATGGCCTAGAGCGGATCCTACAGGTGAGCTTCAAAGGAGCGGTTTCGGGATTCTGGTCGCTCGTAAGCGATACAGGTGATGCGATCTCTACGGGTCTTAGCATTAGTGAAGTTAGGCTCAGCAAAATTTTTCCTGATTGAAGCACCAGGATTTGCGCTTGACAATTATGCTGGTGTGAAGCGGTCAGATAGGCTATGGAGAGGCTTAAGCTTCGTAGGACTGACAGTTCACCCTGTCATCTCTCTAAGAATCTATTAGGATAAGGGTTTCAGGTTTATTCCGTTAGACAGTCCGATCTGTCAGGCCTGAACGTACAGGTAAGACTTGAGAGGAATATTTGAAAGGGAAAATCCCAAGATCTAAGGACAGGACGGGGCAGGTAATTTCAGGATGGGATTTTCTTAAAAGCCGCCTGGAACTGGTACTGAAATCTCATTTTATACTTATTCTGCTGCGTTATGTGGGCATTCGCCCTAGCTTGCAATGGAAAGGGAACGACGCGATCGTTTATTTAGCGAGACGCTGTGCAGACCGAGTCGAATTCCTTATCGCCTATTTACTCGTCAAATTGATGCAGCGCTTGATAGGCGATGTATTAAACTTAAATATATTTAATGCATGATAAAAATTTAATACAGGGGCAAGCGTCACACATTGAGCAACACTTTGAATATTTTTACTTTGCCTTTCTAATAAAGCGTGGACGTAGTATGGCATCTACTGAAGGCATGACCGAGAAGAATAGTGTTTTTAAGATGTTCCTGATTTCTTTGAATTTCCGGAAAAAATTTCGTCACTTTTCTTCTTCCCGGCTTTATGAAAAATATTGCTTTTTCTTCCGGTGTTAGGACAATTACCAAAATTAGAAGATCAACATCCTCGCCAACAACAAATGTACTTCAATTATTAGACATTTCGAGCGCAATATTAACAATGAGAGCATCTGCATCATCTGCGTGTTCGAAAGCGTGTGAACATGTTAATCAAACCAATTTTATTTTTGTCGTTTGGCAGAAATTTCTCTTGATTAATAGTCGATTATAACAAAATATTTACAACGTTGTAAACAAAATCCGAAAAAAAACATTATTTTATCTCATCAGGGAAGATAATAACCTTATCTGTTTAGATGTCATGGCAATGAAGTGACAGTTTAGCATCATCAATCAAGCAGTATAATGTCTAATTTTACTGACGGTTGAAGAAAAACAAAATTCTATACTCGTGAAGCACCGTGCAAATTATTTATGTACACTTTTCCACGGTTACGACGCTGATTACAAATTTGTTATACTATGAAGAAAAACTAAAATACAAATTATACAACAGGGGTACTACATCTACGCTGTCTACGAGAAAACTGATCCTAGCACATGTTTTCAGACCTACGGTGACCGGTACGCGTCGGGGGAGCGCGGCGGGACTGTATACCTGAGTTTTAGGGTTGAGCACAGCTTGTGCTGCTCGGGACTCATTGGAATTTTGAATATCATATATTTTTCTACACATTTGGAAAAGGATCGCGTACTTTTTTTGATTATTTTAGGCACTTTGCTTGGACTATATACAAAATTTCGATTATTTTATCTAAACAGAACTATAGCCAAATAAATATGCAAGCTCAGACACGCATTCACAATACTAAATTGATTTAGTCGACTTACTTCACAGTATGGATCCCTAAATATCATCGTTTGCGCTACTCTTCTATTATACAGTTACTCTATGATTTAACAGATTTTAGGGTGGAGGCGAGTTTGACCCAATGAGTAAAAATAGACGAGAGAAAGTGATGTCAACCTGTTACGCGACGGAAGTGCCTTCTGCAAATGGCGTACACAAACACATTGGCACTGTGATTGTCACGAAAAGTCAACCTTAACATCGCAGTTTCCAACTGTCAACGGTAAAAGCGTTGAGAAAGTGGTTTCCGACAATGGCGGTTTCCGTCTAGTGAACCTTATGCACCCTCCACTACTATCTTTCCTCCCTCTCTTTTTACTCTCTGGTTTGACCGTACACATATTCAGTTGGACACTTCAGTTGGTAGAATTAATTCTTGATGGCGTGACCATTTAATACACATTAAGGCCAACTACATCTATAGGAACAAAGTCCCAATGGCGCCGTTGCATTCAGGGTTTTCTCTGTCTAACTCAATATACGATTAGTAGCGTTTTCTAGTTTTGAAAGGAATACAATTACAACGATATTAAAGTAAGATACATTTTAATAGCAAGTGCAAAAGTGGCTTTATTTTGCTAGATATAACCGCGCATTTTGGAGCACAAGTTGTTAAAATAATCATTTTACTTAAACATCCAATAACAGAATTCAATTAATTTATCAACACATTCTCAAGAGAATTGTTGTTAATAATTGTGTTCGTTATTGTTCAGGGTGGAGGTTATAGTGAACTGTATGATTTTAAGTTAGACAATTGCAGGATACGTCTTAGGGGTGCAGGAATTAAAAAGGGGTTGCAAACCAACGGTCTCGTGCAGTCTCACACGAGATGATGTAAACTTGATTTTCGTGGTTGCAAAGGTTCGGCGAATACAGACAGATGTTAAAACTGTATTGTTTATTGACTAGAATATTTTCTATTTATATACATTAACTATGACGTAAATTACAAGGTTCATGTTATTTTGCCCCAGGTTGAGCACGCATATGCACTTGCGTGTTCAATTTCATAACAAACAGATGCATAATTGCAGTTTGTCGACCGGGTCATTCGAGCTGATAAGAAACGCTGACTGCTTTGTTTTTTTTAACTTTCGCATGTAACATTTCGCTTACGAAATGTATGTATATTTAATTTTAAAAGTTAAAATTATGTTTTGGTTCTTAAACATTGAGCGACAATGGGCCGGGATGGTGTGGCTGAGGCTGTCTCTCCATCTTCTGCGTCAGGTGGCAGTGGTTGTAATCTGAAGCTCTCTGACGGGTCTGAATTTGGACGTGGCTGCGGTTTCCTGTTCTTTCTCTAGTACTTCCATAATGTCCAGATGATACAAACTGATACCAAGATACCGACTGTAGTACCAGTGTTCACCATGATGGTATGTTGATGGTGCCACAATGGATATGCATGATGTAGCTGTAACTCGTCTTCTTCTTCTTCTAGGCGTTGAAAATGATCGGACGGTAGCAACACAGGTTCTTCCATTTGCAGTTGAGGGTGGGTGCTTGTATTCTGCAAAGTAGTGATAATAATTACTTGCATTGGTTTGTTGAACCCAGCTACGACAGGATTGGTAGTGAATAGCTGAGTATGCAAAGTAGTCCGTTTGGTGTATATAGTACAATCTGGGGATATTTGGATTATGCCAACATCTTGAATCTTCACATCTTCTCGATTCCGCTGCATTGTACTGCTGCTGTTGTGGGTTGATTGGGAATAAACAACCATATATTCGCTGCGTACAGTTTCGTCCATACCAGTGTCTTAACTGTAAACTGATGGACCAAATATTTCACCTTGTTCAATCGCTGATAGATCTCATCAAAGATGCAGTTCAGATTGTCTTCAATACTTCGGACGGCGGATGGCCTGCATAGGTAAAGATGTTTCCCTATTGGCTCGATCTCCTTCAACTTGTCTTATTGGATTTCAAAATAGGTTTGTTCGTTGTGGTTGATAGCTAAGAATTCCATTGGTAAGTTCAGCGATGCGTAGGTTCCATTTCCCTTCTTCACTGGAATTGGAGTTGGTTTGATTAAGTTGTATTTCCGCTTCTCAGTTATGTGAAAATAACTGAAAATCTCGATGGTTTCATTATTGATGCTAACTTCCATTTTGTGCATTGGTGTGGTAAGTATCTCCAGGTTTGATGGAAGGTTGGCCATTGCATTCGACACTATTCTGTAAAATTGTGATAATGGAATAAATTGCAGGATGTCTGCCTTTTTGAATTTTACATTTAGAAGTTGTGTGTACTTCTCACACATCTCTTGTAAGTAATTGGTAGCCATCTGTTATGATTTTAACACATGTATGTTTAACTTGTTGTCGTCTGCATTTTTGTACCAAGGTTCCATTTTATTGATCGCTAGCAACCCTTCGTTGAGTTTTCTTCGAAAATTATCCAACTTCTGGGATATTCTGGCTTCAGTCTCATTTAGAGTTGCTGCAGTTGAAAACATTATCCTTGTCTGATGATTAGATGTATGTATCAATTCTAGTTGATTTTTCTCCAATAATTCGATGTCATGGTAAACTTCATCGTTAACTGATTTTTGAGGCTTTCACGGCCATTGTCATTAAGTAACAAACGACTTCCGGGATTGGACCGTGTCATGATTGAGATCGAAGAACTCAACGTTTCGCCCACTTTCGTAAGGGGCTTCATCAGGAGGAAAAAAGCAAAAGAGCACGGTAACTTAACGTGTACCACGCCAGAGGCGAAACTCTTTGCAAAGGGAAGGGACAGAAGAGCACGGTAACTCAACGTGTTAACCACGTCAGAGGCGAAACTCGACTGACTATCGGAAGAAGAAAAGCGAGAATTTATAGGCAAGCGCCGTAGCGATTCAGCAAATGCCGTCGCGGTTCAGTGACGGAGGGCGGGGCTTAGGAATTAGAACTTTCCAAATAGAAGGAAGGGGAAAGCCTTCGTCCCGATTGAAATCATTAGGGTGTTTGCATATCTCAATGGCTTCGCAAATCTTTCTGCTAAAGAAGAATGGGGATTTGCAGATGATGGAAGTTTCATCAAAAAGGATCTTATGACCAGTATCGTGTTGGTGTTCGGCGATGGCCGATGATGAAACGAGACCTGACTTGAGACAGCGCTGGTGCTCAGAGATGCGAGTTTTCACCGAACGACCTGTTTCACCAATGTATACAGCATTACAAGAGCAAGGGACTTTATAAACACCATTAGATGACATAGTGTTTAATTTATCCTTAGATGAAGGAAGAACCTGTGAGATTTTGCTCGGGGGTTTGAATACTGTTTTAATGTTTTGTTTTCGAAGAAACTTTCCGATGCGGTCCGTGACTTGGTGGATATAGGGAAGAAAGACTATTGCTGCAGGAGGATCGGGTTTTGGTTAACACGTTGAGTTACCGTGCTCTTCTGTCCCTTCCCTTTGCAAAGAGTTTCGCCTCTGGCGTGGTTAACACGTTGAGTTACCGTGCTCTTTTGCTTTTTTCCTCCTGATGAAGCCAATTACGAAAGTGGGCGAAACGTTGAGTTCTTCGATCTCAATCATGACACGGTCCAATCCCGGAAGTCGTTGGTTACTTAATGACAATGGCCGTGAAAGCCTCAAAAATCATCTAAATAACCTCTACGGGGAGGATATTTCTTTCAAAGCCTCTACCTTTTCCAAACTTCGACATAAGTCATCTAAACTCCTTTGCATCTTAGCGTTTCTTTCTCGTTGTCGTGACAACAAAGTCATACCTTCTTTTCTTAAAATCAAACATCACATTTCAACCCACTCTTCTCAAAAAGTCCTTCGTCGCACTAGCTTTGCTTTACTTCGTGAACGCATTCATCAAACGAGGTACGATCTCAATACCATTTCAAGACAATTGTTAGATCTTCATTTAGAATTATCCAATACTCTTAGCTTTCTTGCCTGGTCTCTCTTCGATTCAATCACCTACACACAGGCCCAAAAAACATTAGAAATGACAACTGCGACTCATCTTCGTAAGTTTCATTCCTTGATGTCATCGGTTAAGGTCTCTACAGATCAAAGTGGTTCTAAGACGGTCATAAATCTTTCTTCTTATGCTCTCTCTCCTAGCGAAAATTCTATACTTTCCAAAGGTTTGAATTTTTGCCGCTGTAGCTTGACTTCCGCCATGTAGCAATTTTCGATGGACATCTCTCACTTTGAGTTGGGCTAGATGACTGTTATGGGGAATGAGAATGGGATGTTTTTCATTATATGGCAAATTCGAATTTTTGAAGTCGTCTTCCCACTCTAAGAATTCCTTCATCATCGACGAATGGTCGTAATGGTGCCAAGGAACTTTTTGTGTCAACTGAGATGTTTCTCTTCAAGGTTTGAATCTCTGTCGACCAGCTGCTTGCTTGCACTATACACTTGTTGAGTTCTGCTGCCTTAGGGCATTCGGTTGGACACGGTTGTTTTCTACATTTTTGAACAAACCTGTTACAGTATGCAGTGACTTGCAATAACTTCTGCAATGACGAGTATTTGGATGTCCAAATTTTCTTCTGCGGCGATAAACGTTTCTGGTTGGTTCCGTAAGTGGCAAAGGATTAGTTTGTAACCATTGCGGGCCGTTCCACCACAATATATGATGCTGTAATTTGGCAGGAGCGAGCCCTCGGGATACGGCATCTGCTGGGTTGTGCTCTGAACACACATGATGCCAATTTCCACTGGGGGTCACTTGCAATATTTCTGTTACTCTATTTGCAACAAATGGTTTCCATTTATCCGGGCCTGCTCTTATCCAGGATAAGGTTATCATGGAATCTGAACACCCAAAGATGAAAAGGCTGAGGATGTCCAGAGCACTAATAGCTTCCTTCAACATTTTTGCTGCTAACGTTGCTGCACATAATTCCAGTCTTGGCAACGTTTTCTTCATCTTTATAGGTGCAACCTTTGACTTGGCTGTCAATAGAGTTACTTGAATGCGTCCATCTTGAGATATTACCCTGCTGTAAATTACAGTCCCGTAAGCTTATTCCGACGCATCACAGAAAGTATGCAGCTCCATCTCCTGGATGTCGCTGTGGTACCCTAACCATCTTGGAATGGATATGTCTTCAACCAATGGTAACTCTTCTTGAAATTGCTTCCACTCGTTCATTATTTCTGTGGCCACTGGCTGATCCCATGATTGTTGGAGACGCGTTGCTTCTTCTATCGAGTCGGTTCCCGACAGTAAATCATCCACGTAGAAGTCCTTGGTTGCTACTTCTGCAGCCATTGGGTATGTTTGTCTTTCATCTTCAGCTAGCTGCAACAGGATACGGATTGCCAGGTATGTTGCTGCTGTTGTTCCATAAGTTACAGTGGTAAGTTTAAACTCTTGAATAGGTTCGTCTGGAGAAAACCGCCATACTACCCTTTGGAGGTCCTGATCTCCTTCGGCTATCTTGATCTGACGATACATCTTTTCAATATCTGCTGAAATACAAACTTGTGTTTCCTCCACCTTAGGAGAATTTGCTCTAAGTTTTGTTGCAATCTTGGTCCAGCATCATTAGCTGGTTTAAGCTGAGTCCAGTAGTGGTCTTCGCACTAGCATCAAAGACTACCCTTAACTTCGTGGTTGCGCTGTCTTCCTTTACTACCGCTTGATGAGGGATGAAGTAAGATTGTCGTATATTGGCTCTTCGTTGAACGTGTTTCATATGTCCCAGTTCTAAGTATTCCTTCATGAACGTTTTGTATTCTTTACCTAGAACTTTATTTTCTTCTAACCGCTTCTATAGTTGAAGGAATCGTGCGATTGCCTTTTTTCTCGAATCTCCAAGCTTTTCTATTGGTTCCTTGAGCGGAATTTTCATAGTATATGTACCATCAGCATTTCTCTGGTGGTTGCAGTTGTAAAATTCTTCGCATTCTTTGTCTTCATTGGACATCACCTTTTCTGGTACTACTTCTTCAATTTCCCAAAATTTTGTGAGTTGTTCATCTTCTGCCGCACATGCGACCATGCTAAGAATTTTCCTTTCTCGTGATGGTGCTGTTGCATTCTCCGTGATGATCCATCCAAGCTTCGTGCTTTGAGCTAACAGGCCTCCGTTGAATTTTTGTACTCCTTTCATAATTATTTCCTTGTAGATGTCTGCTCCTAAGATAACGTCTATTAGTCCAGGTTTATGGAATAGTGGATCAGCCAACACTATATTCTTAAGGTCTTGAAGTTGATAGTTTTCAGCTGGTTCTTCTAGAAGTGGCTTGGTTAACTGTGGCAGGATCAACATCTCGCATGTGGTTGTGTAGTTGCTTGGAAATCGTGGACGTAGATTTACAGTTATTTCTCCTCGGGCTGTACCTGCTCCTTTCTTGCCTAAACCAGAAATTTGCACCCTCACCTTTTCTTGTGGTAGACCAAGCGTTTCAGCTGCATATCTTGTAATAAATGATGCCTGGGATCCGGAGTCTACTAGGGCTCTGAGGTACTCCAAACTCCCCGACGATGTCTTGACTCTAATTAGGGCAGTTTCCAGCAAAACGTTGCGATGCTGTCTTCGTACTAGGCTTGCAACAATGTTTTCTTTCTCATTGGTTGCTGTCGCAGTGGAAGTCGCCGCCGTGGTCATGGGAAGCTGCTGCTGCTGCTTACTAAAATCTTCGTGCAGAAGCCAATGAGGTTTTTTATTACATACCTTGCATTTTCCTGGGCAAAAGTGTCTGGAGTTATATTTTCCTGTAGGCTTGAGGCAGTTAGAACAAAGTTTTTTATTCTTTATAAAGTCCCAACGTTCGGATACTTTTAGTTTGTTAAATTTTGGGCAGGATTTGATGTTGTGTGATTCTCCGCAGTGGAAGCACGATACGTCAGCCATGTGGTACGTCTTCACTGCCCACCGATTCTGGTGACTTTCCCATGGTTTTCCAATTTCATTTCTTCTGGGTTCGAGTTTCTTCCGACTTTGTACAGCTTCCAGCGACTGAAATCTTGTTTCCAAAAAATTCATTAGCTGCTCGAATTTTTGCACCTCTCTTGGTGCCGTTAGTGACTGCTCATACAGTCTGTTGGTTTCCTTGTCCAACTTCCGTGTTACTATATGACACATGATAGGCCCCCATGTGGCCGTTTCAATTCCTAAGTTCTCAATTGCTCTTAAGCGTTCTGCAGTTGTGTCATGGAGTTTCTTGATCCCCTCTGCAGATTCGTTCGACAGGGTTGCCTGGTTGACTATGTCATCCAAATACTTCGCAAGTAGCAGCCTGGTGTTGTCGTATCTGTTCGTTACAATGAACCATGCAGACTCGTAGTTGGCTTCAGTTGCCTCCAGGTGTTGCACTAACTTGCTGGCTTGTCGTGAATTTTCATGAACAATTTTTTGGAAAATATCATGAAAGCTAGGCCATGCTTCGTAGGTCCCTTCAAAAACTGGAATTTTGAGAGTAGGCAGCACTATATTCGCATGGCTGTGTTCCTTGACACTTTGAACCTCTTGATCCTGGATGTGTTGGTACAGGACCACAATTATTTCATTGACCATCTTTCTGGTCTCATGGAACTCCTTGTCGTCGTAGCTACCGTGGGATAGTATCTCCTCGCTTAGAGCTCTGATGTCATCCCAATCGTCCTTAAAATTCTTAATGTTGTATTCACAATACTTTTTACTGCATTCCTCATTCAACCTATTCCAGACTTCCTGAATGTCGCTCTGGAGTGAATTCATCTTGATCTGTAGCCTTCTTATTCGAAACTGTTTTTCCTTGTCAGCAACTGTGGTCGTGTCCTCTTTTAGCGCTACTGGCTGCTGACAACTTTCTCCTAGTGTGGCTAGATTTTCTTCGTACTTGTCGAGCAGGGCAACCCCTTTATTGTAAACGTCTTTGGTTTGCTGAAAAATATTGTTTTTAAAATAAGGGTGTTCTTCCTTGACTCCCTTCGCCAGGTCTGAGTGGTTGGCCTCAAATTCTTCCCAAAGTTGTTTTAGGGTGGATCTGCGAGCGGTGATATATGCTGCATTTTTTCTTGATGGGCCATCCTTTTTCACGTTGATAATCTTCCTGCGAATGGATTCTGCTAAGTCTTCTTGGGCTTTGAAAATCTCTCGTCGCTGCGCCATCATAACGGTCTTGTTCGAAGAGGGCTGGTACGTTTAAGGGATTACTGGACCAAATGCTAGGGGCAGGAACGTTTAAAGGCTCGAAGGATGAGATGCTACGGGCTGGAACGTTTTAATGGATCGAAGGACCAAATGTTCAGGGTGGAGGTTATAGTGGACTGTATGATTTTAATTTGGACAATTGCAGGATACGTCTTAGGGGTGCAGGAATTAAAAAGGGGTTGCAAACCAACGGTCTCGCGCAGTCTCACACGAGATGATGTAATAATAGACTTAATTTCCGTGGTTGCAGAGGTTCGGCGAATAGAGACAGATGTTAAAACTGTATTGTTTATTGACTAGAATATTTCCTATTTAAATACATTAACTATGACGTAAATTACAAAGTTCATGTTATTTTGCCCCAGTTTGAGCTCGCATATGCACTTGCGTGTTCAATTCCATAACAAACAGATAGCAAGTATGCATAATTGCAGTTTGTCGACCGGGTAATTCGACCAGTGCTGATAAGAAACGCTGACTGCTTTGTTGTAATTTCCGCGTGTAACATTTCGCTTACAAAATATATGCATATTTAATTTTAAAAGTTAACATTATGTTTTGGTTCCTAAACATTATTAACCATTGCAACTCTTAAACAAAATTCAGGTGCAGTTAGCTGTAAGCCAAACCAGCGAGCGTTGCTAATAGAGTAACTTAATCTCTTGCTGTGCTTGCACTCCATGCGTAGGATTTCTATTAATAAAATTGCAAGCCCCGCTTTAAAGCAAGTGCATTGGTTTCCTAAAAGGGAGTAAATACACCTTTCACTTGTTGCGAAGCAATACAACGACGTTTAATTTTAAGATTTAGAATTGTTAAACGTTAGGTAGTAAATAAGCAAATTAGTCGCGCACAAATTGAAATTTTATGCAAGGAAACGACGAAATTCTGCAGCTTTTCGAAAATTTCACTATTCAAGAATTACCTCCCGCAGTACCAGTAAATATCGCACAAGCATTCCATTTGGAATACCTCAAGACAGTACCAGATTTTGATGACACTTCTTACAAACTATCGGAGTACGTGAGAACCGCCGAAGTTATAATTACGCATTGCTTTTCATAGGGTCAAGGAGACGATTTTCTACAAACATTATTATTATTTGCACTGCGAACAAAACTAACAGGCAGAGCATTGTTAATTACAAGCGGACGTGAAATACCAACATGAATAGCATTAAAAACGCTATTACAACAATCGTTTGCGGACCAGAGATCCGAAGATTCATTGCTAAGAGATCTCATGCTATTAAAACAGAAAAACGAAACAGCGCAGGAGTATTTTGAAAAATGCCAGCAAGTTAAAAGTTTATTGTATCCCAACGTGCAATTAAACGAACCAAACGAAGCAATTCGAGCAACGAAAAGAACGCTTTACGACAGTTTAACACTAAAAGCATTTCTAACAGGACTCAAGGAGCCTATGGGAAGTTTCTTACGAGCCAGAGGACCAGCTACTCTTGACACCGCAATTAAATATTTAATAGAAGAGGAAAACGTAAATTACAACAAAAATCGAGATTCATCAAAACAGTATAAAAAACAAATTAAAAAACCATTTCCACCGTATAATTTAAGGCTAAGCAATCCGAACCAAGCATGGCAACCAGCACCAAGAAATTTCAATCAGTTTCCCAGTTACACACATCAAATTCCACAACCTATGCAAAGAAATAGTTTTCCAATTCAGTCGAGACCGCAGCAGCAGTCTCAACAACTAAACGTATTTGCACCCAGAAATACAGAAGTTAGGCATCTACCAAAACCAACACCAATGGACACTAGTCTGAGTAACATCAGAAAAATAATACAACCAACAAATAGATTTATTCCTTCAGCAGGGAATTCGTTTACACCTAGAGCTACATCGTACATTAGGCAGTGCAATCAATCTAGAAACTTTATTTCGGAAGAGTTACACTTTCAAGAGGACGCCGAGGAAGAGAACAACATTCAGGAATGTTATTACGAAAAGGAACAAGAAGAGGATAATCACTACGAAGAACAGGATTTTACTTTACCTGCCCAGAACAACGACGACACGTACCGCAGCCAATAAATGATCAATCACCAGTAGAAATTATAGAAGTTAACAACTAAAATTCAACGTTACCATGTATTTACATTCCACAACTCAAGTCAAACTTTTTAATCGACACCGGAGCATCCAAAACTCTTATTAAACCAGAAGTAGCATATACATATTTCCTGGAGTTAATAGTAGAAGAACCGTTCCAAATTCAAACAGCACATCAAATTTAATCTCATCAGAAGCTGCAACTATTCAATTACCATCAATATTTAAAGTTAATGACAGTCATAAATTTCATCTATTTAATTCCGACAATAAATACGACGGACTCATTGGAATAGATTTGCTAAGAAAACTAAAAGCAAAAATAAATTTCGAAAAAAGTTTTTTGGAAACACCACTGACCCACATACAGTTATATTCAATGGAAATAGTCAATCAAGATCTGAATCATAAAATTAAGATACCAGCAAGATTAGAATGTTTTGTAAAAATACCTGTAAATAGGAGCTTTCAGCACTTCAAATTATTTTACAACTACATCAATGATCAACAACAGTGATCAAGAAATAATACACACCATAACGAACCCTGTACCTGTTGAAATCGTGGAAGAAAATAATGATGCCCTATTAAGAATAAAATTGAATCATATTGGCACACAATCAATGATCATTAATTTCGACACCACCATGGAAGACTTATTAGATGAAGTAATCAACGAGACCTCTATTGAACATGTTAACGAAACACCTTCGAGTTCAAACCAAGAAATTCAAGCTGTATCAGAAATATTAGAAGACACTCAATCAATAAATACGACGCATACGCAATTGGAATCAGCATCTACCATACCTATTTGTGAACCGCCTTAGACACGAAACGTAATCAAATAATCTTTACCACCATTCATGGCAGATCACATAAAGCAAAAAGGGAACATAAAGGGAAAAACGAAGTAATAACCGCCTACATAGGAGAAGAAAATATTAGGACCAATATTTTTAATTCCTCAAAGAATATTGTATACCTAACAAAGTTTATTATTGCTTATTTCCCAACGAAGAATTTTATCAAATAACATGTGAAGTTATAACCACTCATTTCAAAAATCAAGAACCGCGTAAACAGAGTTATACATGTGATCAACAAGGAAGATCAAAGGGAAATTATAAATAATTATCACGAAGGGAAAATAAATCACCGAGGTATTCAAGCTACCTGCAACGCACTTAAACGTCAATATTATTGGGAAAATATGGAAGACACAGTTGCCCGCTATATTAATAACTGTTTAATTTGTAAAAAGGCCAAATACGAAAGGCAACCACATGAAGAACCATCAAACGTTACAAGCACGCCGAGCCGCCCATTTGAACATTTACATATAGATACGTTTCAAATTGAGCAAAACGCATTTTTAACAATAACTGATACATTTTCGAAATTCTGCCAAGCATACTATTTAACATCTAAAAATAGCATAGAAATAGCTGAAAATCTAATCACCTACTAAAGTAACCATGGACGGGGGAACAGAACTTGCAAACGAATCAATTAAACGTCTTTTAAATCTACATAAAATTAAATTCACATAACGACCCCTTTAAATCGTAAATCCAACGATATGATCGAAAGAGTGCATTCTACTTTAATAGAAAACTACAGAATTATAAAACTTCAACACCCAAACAAGTAATTAAATATGCATTAATAGGATACAATAATACTATGCATTCGCAAACTAAATTTACACCCTTAGAAATAATATACGGACACACAGCCGTCAGAGACCCCTTCGATATACACCTTACTGAAAAATATTACGAGGATTATCTGAACGACCATCAGAAAAAGATAAAACATTTGACGGCGTTTTACAACAAAGAAGGCAACGTGAAAAGGAAAAGTTAATAACAAAAAGAAACAATTAAAATAACTCTAAGAAAATTACATTTAACATTAATGACAAAGTGCTTATTAAAACCAACGCCAGGAATAAAGCTAGAATTCTATATGATGGACCATATACTATAAGTTCAATCAACAATAAAGGAATAGCTACTTTATTAGTCAAAAATAATAAAAATAAAACCAGGCATTTAGACGAACTAAGTAAACCCATTGTTACAGAACCACCTGTATCACCTGTACCACCCTTGACAAGCCAGTAATTACGAAAATTGAAAATAATTCCGGTTTATTCCCACATAAACTCGGAAAAGCAAGAAATCCAGTAGACGAATGGACACTAATCAAAAATATCTACTATACTTCAATAATAGAAGAATGCGAATGGCTGAAGTTAAACATTCAACGAATGAAAAATGCATTTACAAATTTACCTCACGGACATACATACGATAAAGAACTTCAAAATTACCAAACCCTGCCAAATATACGTTCATCGGAAATTAAAGGAAAATTAAATCAACTATTTCTTACAAGAAATAAGCGAGGCTTAATCGACGGCCTAGGAACAGTTTTCAAATTTTTAACTGGAAATTTAGATTCGACTGATGGAGAAAAATTTGAAAAAGCAGTTGAAGAATTACGAAAAGGACAGGAATCCCAGGACAAAATTATAACTGAGCAAATATTAATAACGGAACAAATACTCGATAAAGTAAACAAAACTATTAGTACACTGAGAGTTGACCAATACACATTATTATCAAGAATAAAATAATTAGAAGCTCAAATCGAAGTAGTCACAATTCAGCGGGCGGAGATGTATTCGATAATCAATATGCATACTATATTTTTGCAAATATCAAGAATGATGAACGTAATATTACACCTACTTAATAATTTGGAAGAAGCAATCACTTTTAGCAAACTTGAGATCACGCACCCATCAATAATTGATCCTGAGGACTTAGAAGCCAACTTAATATTTATCCAAAATAAAATACAAGGACAACAATTGCCATTTAAAATCAACCGAAAAAATGTATCTTTATGTGAAGACATTATTGCAGTCAATGCATATCAAATAAAATCCAGAATCGTATTTAGTTTGGAAATACCTCTAATAAATCCGGATATCTACGATTACTATCATTTTACCCCTTACCTGTGAAAACCGATCAACAATTCCAAATAATTATACCACAGAAAATGTATCTGCTTTACAACGAAAATAATTATATTTCCACGGACGAATCCTGCAAAAAACTACGCAACGGCGAACACCTATGTAAAATACAAGAAAACATTAACTCAGAAGAACCACTTTGCGAAGCTCAATTCATTTCATTTATAAAAAATAATGTATGTAAAACCGAAATATTTACATTAGAACATTTTAAAACACAGAAAATCGCCCAAGATTCATGGTTACTAGTGGCCGAAGACAAATTATTACTCTAATTCTGTAAACTAGATAATTCAGTTGCTGATGATCAACTCCACGCCTACCAAAGAACAAAAGTAAATAAACTCCCATCGATACATCTGGAGAATACCGATCTAGACGACATATTCACTTTAAAAAGTAAGCTAAAAGACTTGCATAAAAAAGTATATAAACCGAATTTTGACGGACATTTATATATTAGTAATAGTGTATTTTTTATGTTAATCTTAATTATAGTTCAATTTATATAAATATAATAAACTGCTCAATTACAGGTCTAAAGAGTAGCTTCAGCACTGCGAAAACATTAAGTATTATAGTGCACCCAGAATGTGTAGTTCAAAACGTGACCACCGAACTTCTGTAGACCTTTCGCCAAAACCAAATAGCGCATGAAGGTGCTCGGGACCTTAGCAACAACTTTGCCCCCTTTCAAAATTTCGATATCTGTAGCCGTTCGAAAGTTACAGGCGATCCAGACAGACGGACGGACGGACGGACGGACAAAACGTTCGCATAAGTACGCTGAAGCTACTAATAAACTGCCTGCTTTATGTAATAGAAACTAGCTGAAACCCGCGGCATATGCTGCATTTAAAATGTACGACAAATGTAATAACTTTTGTTGCACTAAAGAAAGTTTTAAAAGCACCCTAGAGATTGGCAGTAAGGAAAAGTTCCAAGAAATCTATTTTCAAATGGAAAGTCTCTGGAAAGGAAACGCTCGCCTCTGGAAGGCGTCCTAATTAATACGACGTTGTTGGAACTCAGTCAAAAAACATCAGGAAAAAATTAATACTCTTATGAGATTATATGTGAGAATTATTTGTGTCACTGAAATAATTTTCAGCTGCTTGCAATCTGTGTTTCTTTTCAGGTTTAAGCCGTTGAGGCGTTCAGCGTCATAAAAATAGAAATGCGGTAACTCAAGTCTCCAGTTACGCCGTTATTGTTATTGTTAAATAACTCGATTAATTATTATTTCTTTGTCATTTTAAACTGGCATTATTATTATTATCTCTATAATAGCAACCATAAGTAACTGTGTATAATGTTTATATGCTAGCGAGTTGTTCTTAAATCGCTACTGAATTAATAGTAGATTGTTCTACAAGTTAAAAAAAGTGAGAGTTTTCCAGCGAATGTAAAAGTGTAGTTGACAAAAATATCTTTTTAAATAATTTTGGTCAAAGTATGGAAGCGCAATGTTTACTGTACTGTATAAATACAGAGTCCGGCAACGAAGCGGGGGTGGAAGATATTTTTAAAACTATGAGAGTTACATGAATATTGTGTACATAAAAGTTGTAGGTACGAAAGTGGTGCACATTACTAAAATATTTTTGATTATACAGGGCGTCGCAAAAAAGTATGGCGAATAAAACTTACTTTTTTTTAATAGAATGCCTTATATTTGGGTAGCTTAAAAGTTTTGTATTGAAATAATCATCATTTTTATATAAAGTTGTATGGGTCTAACGTCAACTGTTTTGGAGATATTAACGATTTTATGCAAAAAAATGCTGAAATTCAGGCGACTGCTGTAAGCGACAGAAAACAATTGAATGAAGGAAAACTTTCCCAAAAAATAATGATTTTTGTAAACTATCTTTTAAGTGTAAAATGGTGGATCTGGGTATTAATGTTATATAGGGTGCTCAATATTTACAAATTTAATAATTTCGATTTTTTTCAAATGGAACACTCTGTATATTTTTGTATTTTTAAAGAGCCCTTTTAATGAGCTTTCTTTTGATATGTTACTTCATACTTCTAAGTTCAACTGTTTTTCAGATATGTGTGTTTCAACATAAAAACAATTTAAACCCCTTAAGATGCTTTATTTCAAGGGATAAAAAACAAACGCCCTTAAAATAGTGATTTAAACGCATGATCTCTCTAAAAATAAAAACAGAAAACCAGGTTTAGAAAATATAAATTCAGTCAGTGTTGATACAGGAAATTATAAACATGAAAAAAACGATAAATGCAGGAATAAATTAATTCCACGGTCAAATTAAATCAGATAAAAAAAAAGAAAAGCCAATACACCAAAAGCTTATATGTAATTACACTAAGGGCCGGTTGCAGAAAGCAATGTTAAGTCTGGTGTTAGCTAACATCGCGTCAAAGTGAACAAAATCGCATCAAATTTTGTTTACTAATGTATTAGTTACCATAAGCATTTGAGATTTGATTCGTTTTTGTTCACTTTGACGTGATGTTAGCTAACACCAGACTTAGCATAGCTTTCTGCAACCGGCCCTAAAAGTTCAAATAGTTCTCCTTTCCTGCTCTGAGTATTAAAGCTGTACAGAGAATTCATAATCTGCAAATATAATTAGTTTGATTTATTTAAATGGAACACCCTGTATATCCCTGTATTTTTAAAAAGTACTTTTAATGAGCTTTCTTCTTCCACTTCATCTCCTATCTCAAAATTCGGTCGATTTTCAGATTTAATTTTCTCCTGCTTTTTTTCGCTTTTTTCGTATTGGTTATTTCTAGTTTTGAGTTCTGGTTCAATTTTTGTATTTTAAGCTTGGTTTTATCTTTTGTTTGAAGAATTCAAGTGTTTAAATCATTATTTTAAAGGCGTTTGTTTTTTATCCCTTGAAATAAAGCATCTTAAGGGGTTTAAATTGTTTTTTATGTTTAAACTCGCATATCTGAAAAACAGTTGGAACTTAAGAGGTATGGAGTAACATATCAAAAGAAAGTTCATTAAAAGAGCTCTTCAGAACTACAACAATATATAGGGCGCTCCATTTGAAAAAAAATCGAAATTAAATTTGCAAATATTGAGCACTCTGTATAACATTAATACCCAGATTCACCATTTTACACTTGAAAGATAGTTTACAAAAATCATAATTTTTTGGTAGCGTTTTCCTTCATTCAATTGTTTTCTGTCGCTTACAGCAGCCGCCTGAAGTTCAGCAATTTTTTGCATAAAATTGTTAATATATCCAAAACAATTGACGTTAGACCCATACAACATTATATGAAAATGAAGAGTATTTCAATATAAAACTTAAGCTACCTAAATATACGGCATTCTATTTAAAAAAAAGTAAATTTGATCCGCCACATTTTTTGAGACACCCTTTATAATCAAAACTATTTTAGTAATGTGCACCACTTAGTACCTACAACTTTTATATAAGCAATATTTATGCAACTCTCATAGTTTTAGAAATATCTTCCACCCCCGCTTCGTTGCCGGACCCTGTATAAATTAACCATTATACATTATAGAATTGAGCTTACTTGAAAATGGATGAATCTGTTATTAATTCATTTAGTTCATTTTTAAGTGAAATCAATATGATTTTGAGCAGTTCTGAAAAGTACGTGCGTGGGCTGAAAAGTAATGCACACATGTTTGTAGAACGCGGACGCAATGATCTACGGAGACGCTCATGGTTGTATTCGAAAGCTACATCCTTCCTTTATGTGCATGCCAAGTTTGAAGGAGTTTCGTTCACCAGTTCGTTTTTTAGTAGCGGAAGTATGGAGACGTATTCTCGTGCTATGTCAACGCGACTTAAACAGCGCACGGTTAAAGAATTTTTAACTGCTGAAAACGTGATTCCTGCTGAGATTCATCGCCGTTTAAAGGCTGTTTATGGTGAGGATACTGTTGATAGGACTACTGTGAACCGATGGGTAATAACATTTCGTGGTTGCGATCCCGGTAATACCGTAATTGATGACGAAAAACGCAGCGGACGTCCGATCACTGTCACAGACGATGAACATCGCAAAAGCGTCGCCAATTTGATCCAAAATGACCGGCGGTTTGCGATGCGCTTTTAAGTGATTCGCCGGTCATTTTGGATCAAATTAGCGACGCATTTGCGATGTTCATCGTCTTTGGCAGTGGTCGGACGTCCGCTGCGTTTTTCGTCATCAATTACGGTATCACCGGGATCGCAACCACGAAATGTTATTACCCATTGATTCACAGTAGTCCTATCAACAGTATCGTCACCATAAACGGCCTTTAAACGTCTATGAATCTCAGTAGGAATCACGTTTTCAGCAGTTAAAAATTCTTTAACCTCGCGTTGTTTAAGTCGCGTTGACATAGCACGAGAATACGTCTCCATACTTTCGCTACTAAAAAACGAACTGTTGAACGAAACTCCTTTAAACTTGGCATGCGCATAAAGGAAGGATGTAGCTTCCGAATACAACCATGCGCGTCTCCGTAGGTCATTGCGTTCGCGTTCTACAAGCATGTGTGCATTACTTACAGCCCACCCACGTATCAAAAAGTCACTTTTTTAATGTCACCAATGGCAATGTGAAAAAATAATGCATTATAAGAAAAAGAAAAGCATAATTTTTCCCAAGATGTGAGTTTGCAGCTCAAGGGCGATGCCGAGCACTACAAATACACAGAGGGAAAAATGGTGTTCTGCCCTGCCGTGTACATACAATTTTTTCAGCCGCCAGGATCAGAACCGTAAGAAACATATTTTTCGACAACTGACATCGAAAGTAGATTTTTCTTACTGTCATTTGACAACAGAAAGTTGACATTTGCCTCTGAGCGTGCGTTTTCATCACTTTGCCGCTCGCCGAGCGTTTTGGGTTTCCACGTGAAGAAAATAGATGTCCGCATGTTTCCTTGACAATGCCCTTCATTTGTCGAAATAATCGCGTCACATGTCTAATAGACTGCGCGAGTAATGTTAACTTGATTGTCAATTAATCTGAAAATGAAATATGATATTTTCCATTAATAGCATGATTGCTCTTAACAATAGCTATTTTATCAATAAGGTCAATAACAAATCTTTAATAAATGAATATAATTTTCTAAACTCGTTTTTTTAAAAAAGTCACTTTTTTTAAATGGCACCTACTAAGGGCCATCTTGCCATTGGATAAAAAATGTAATTGCCAATCTAACGATATGTATCATGCACTACTTTATCTTTATCTGAAACTGAAAATGAATTAATTAATTATTTGTTTAAATCTATTTAAAAAACCAATGTTAGTGTCACTTTCGGTGAAACCGGAGGTGACACTAACTTTGGTTCTTTAAATAGATCACTTTATATGTTTTATGTTTTCGGAATCTACGACTCAAATTACATACAACAGTGTTGCCAAATTTGGCTTTGGTATTATTAGTTATTACATAAAAATATTTAAAAAAAATAACTAATTAATTAATTTTCAGTTTCAGATAAAGATAAAGTAGTGCATGATGCATATCGTTAGATTGGTAATTAAATTTTCTGTTTAATGGCAAGATGGCCCTTGGTAGGTGCCATTTAAAAAAATTTACTTTTTCTTAAAAAACGAGTTTAGCTAATTATATTCTTTTATTAAAGGTTTGTTATTGACCTTATTGATAAAATAGCTATTATTAACAGTTGCTAGAGTCAATTAGAATAGATTTTTCCAAGTCAAGGCCTCCTATGGTAAAAAATAAAAATTGAAAAAATATTTTTTTGTTTAAAAAAATGAAATTTGGCAAGACTATTATATGTAGTTTGACTCGTAGATTCAGAAAAACATAAAATATACAGGGTGTTCTATTTGAAAAATCAAAGTTAGTATCATTTCCGGTAAAACCGGAAGTCAGTCATTTTGACTATATCTATCAGCCAATCAGAAATTATGTCTAGTATCTTGGTATAAAATTTTATCCAAATCTATTGATAAATAAAGAAGATATAAGCATGGCCCTAGTCTCATTGTCACCCGGTATAACAGCAATGAGATAACATGAACAACAATATGGAATGCTTGAGTAAGTAAGACATGACCATACGAAAAAAAAAAATTTTAGTAGGCATGTGTGGTTGACATCTGTAATAATTAAATGTGCGTCAGGCCTACTCGAATATTTGCTATTATGTTTATCTCTTTCTTACTTAAGCAATACGTGTTATTTTCTTGTTCATGTTATCTTATTGCTGTTACAGTGAAATTCCCCTTCGCGGATACACGGACACCTCCCTTGGACGGACAGTTTCTCATGGTCCCGACCGACTCTCATATAATTTGCATTGTGTTAACTCCCTCTTGGACGGACATTCTCTTGAACGGATGCGGACACAAGAAAATGTTCTCGGACAAAAAACAAAATAAAAAATAAACGCCTTGTCTCATTTTTCTGTCGCAAGTGTCGCTGTTGCATTTCTCAATCGCGCCGCCCGCCAACTTCGCTGCCTGCTTTCACTGAGGGACTTTCCCGAGTTAACCGGGGATTCACCGACTTGAATCTTTCGGTACACGCGGGGATTCAGTATTAGTCTGACGTCTATGCGGAAAAGACACAGTGGGCGACACATTCATTGTAGAAATGGCGCCAAATATAAAAATTATCACGGTTAAACAAAAAATTGAGATTTTGAAGTTCACAATAGGGAAAAGTTAAGTGTAAGGAACTTATCCAAGCGTTTTGATATCGGAAAAACAGAAGCTGCTGATATAATTAAACATAAAGAAAGTATTTTGTATGTAGTAGTATTAATTTTCAAAGGTAACAAAACCTTGTTTTTTCCTTAAAAGTTTTGTGTTTATTTTAAAAACATTTACATACATATACGTTTTAAATGTCCCAATTTCTTTAATTACAGTTTTCATTAAAAACCGATTTTTTTTCGTATTTCTTTTAGGCGGACACCCCTCTTGAACGGACACTTTCAGTCGGTCCCGTTGGTGTCCGCCCAAGGGATATTTTACTGTATACAGACAGATCAATAAAAAAAAACCAATTAGGGCAGGCTGTGATATGTGTATACGTTTGGCAGTACTGAAGTGAATTGTCAGTCTATGTCAAATTCAAGATATGCAGGTTAAGTTTTACGTCGGTCTGTGTCAAACAACGAACAAAACCTAACCTGCTAATCTCGAATTTGACATAGACTGACAATTCACTTCAGTACTGCCAAACGTATACACATATCACAGCCTGCCCTAAATGGGTTTTTTATTGTTCTGTCTGTATATAATTGTGGCTCCATCGGTATTTAGCAGTCTTTGAACTTATTTTACGAATACCATGACAACAGACATTGTAATTTTATTTCATATTATCCCTTGAGAGAAAATGTGTTCGTTCAGTGACAATTCTTGTAACCTAAAATATGATTCACCATTCTGTATTTCTGATCGCCAACTGTCCTTGTATCTTAAAACAAAAGCAATTAAAACTTGTAAAGAAACTGTGACAGTAAGTACCTGAAAAAATTAATTGTGATTTTGCGTCAAATGTATTTTTCCCTCTTTATTGTTATTAGTCTTCTTCTTCTTCTTTGGTCCGTTAGCTGACGGTTCGGGCGGGACGTCCCCGCAACGAATACGCTGCTGTCGTTGCCGCTGGGTCTCGAACTTCATTTACGATTCGTTTCTATTCTTGACGATTTTTGGCGACGTCTTGGGCATCGATAACCGATAATCGCTGATTCTTTAAGTCGCCCTCGATATTCTTTAGCCAGGTTTTCTTCGGTGCCGATCGCTGAATTCTCCAGTCTGCCGGACGGTCTTGCCAAAGAAGTTTACATGGCAAACGGTTATCATCCATTCGGCAGACATGTCCGAACCATCGTAGTCGAAGTTTTTGTATTTGTTCTCCTATCAGTGTTTGTTGATCACGTCTTCCTGTAATTGTTTCGTTTCGAAGGCGGTCGCGGACCGAGTCACCGAGAATTTGCCTCAAGCATCGCATTTGGAAGACCTCAAGCTTGTCAAGGTCCGGCTTGAGCAATGTCCACGTTTTCGATCCATAAAGAAAAATGGGAAGGATCAGCGTTCGGTATAAGCGCATCATTTGAGCAAGGCGAATGTTGATGTTGCCTGCCCTATGCGGCTGTAAATGCCACTTTCTTTTCCTCAACCAGCGATCCCAAATACACTGAGCGAGTGTGGGTTCACGAATAATTTTTCCAATTTTACATACTGAAAATGGTTTCTGGCGCTTAAAATCTGATGTCGATTTTTACGTATCAATAAACAAATTTAGTGCTATAGTGGGCTAACTCATAACCATACAATTGTTGAAATATTGCGATTTTGTTTCTGTCGTACATTATTCAAGTTTTTGATGAAGTTTTGTTAAGGATCGGGTTGGTGTTGTCAAGGATATATTTACAGCATGTCAATTGTTTCCAATAACTGTCAGTATTAACTGTTAATTCTACGCCACGAGCTCTAATTACGCATTCTAGACGTCTAGGCATACTGCTAATCAATCGTGCAAGATTTTCTTGTGTTAACCTATCCTAATATCCGAGGCCAATTAGGGCGAGTGCGAATTGCTCTTCCCAGTTGATCCCACACGTGTTCTATCTGGTTCAGGTCTGGTGAGCAGGCTGGCCAATCCAAAAGTGTAATTCCAACTTCGTTTAGATATTGCAGAGTAATGTTGGCTACGTGTGGCCGTCCATTACTTTGCATTAAACGAAAGTTGTTACCAACAAAATGACTAAACGGAACAACATATTCCTCAACAATGTTTCTAATGTACCTATCTGCGTTGAGGGCTCCTCTATCACAGATGTGAAGCTTTGTGCGAGCATCTGAAGAAATCTCTCCCATACCATTACCGAACCTCCAAAAAATATGAAGTTGTGGCCATAGCACAAGCAGCATAACGTTCTCCTGGTCTTCTCCATACCCGTGAACGACCATCTGGAGCATCCAAAGTAAATCGAGGCTCATCTGTCCATAATACGCATCTCCATTCGGGATCCCCCCAGTTCTGGTAAGTTCTAGCAAAATTTAGTCGATTATGTTTGTGGCGTACTGAAAGTTTTGGACCAATGGCAGCCCGATTGGTTTCAGATTGTTTTTGTGAAGTCGTCGCTGAACTGTACGTGACGATATTTGAACATTTCTGACAGCAGCCAGTTCATTAGCAGTAATTGTAGCTGTTGCAGTGAGATTTCTTAAAGATTGTAACAACGTAAATCGATCATCTTGGGCGTTAGTTTTTCTTGTTCTTCCTGATCGTGGTCTGGCTGTTAGTAAACCGTCTGCTTCATACCTCTGCAAAATTCTTCGAATCCCGTTTTGCTATACTCCGTACCTACGTCCTGTATCTCTCTGGCTATGTCCTTCTTCAATGTGAGCGAGTATTTTTGCACATCTTACTGGAGATATCAGCATTTTGGCACGGAAGTGAGAATTAACAGTTAATACTGACAGTTATCGGAAACAATTGACATGCTGTAAACATATCTCTGACAACGCCAACCCGATCCTTAACAAAACATCAAAAACGAATAATGTACGACAGAAACAAAATATTTCAACAATTGTATGGTTATGAGTTAGCCCACTATAGCACTAAATTTGTTTATTGATACGTAAACATTGACATCAGATTTTAAGCGCCAGAAACCATTTTCAGTATGTAAAATTGGAAAAATTATTGCTGAACCCATACTTTTGTCGCTCAGTGTATTTGAACATTGGAACCTGCTCGATTTGGGTTCCATCAAGGTAACCGCTGGCTTTCGATCCGTCCGTTGTGAGCACTTTGGTATTAGTAAATTGGGAGTACAATAAAACGGCTTCTTTGGCAGCTTCAAGGAATGTATCGTAAACTTGGACATTAATGGTTTTCAAATCATCAAATGACAGCTGAGATATTACAATGCTATCTACGTCTTCTGCAGTTCGTAACTTGTCGTCTCCTAATATGTAATATTTTGTAATTGTTGAAAGTTTTGAGAGGTATCTTTATAAATACCTGCCGGCTTCTTTGGCAGCTTCAAGGAATGTATCGTAAACTTGGCCGTTAATGGTTTTCAAATAATCAAATGACAGCTGAGATGTTACAATTCTATCTACGTCTTCTGCAGTTCGTAACTTGTCGTCTCCTAAAATGTAATATTTTGTAATTGTTCAAAGTTTTGAGAGGTATCTTTATAAATACCTGCCGGCTTCTTTGGCAGCTTCAAGGAATGTATCGTAAACTTGGCCGTTAATGGTTTTCAAATCATCAAATGACAGCTGAGATGTTACAATTTTATGTAGGTCTTCTGCAGTTCGTAACTTGTCGTCTCTTAAAATGTAATATTTTGTAATTGTTCAAAGTTTTGAGAGGTATCTTTATAAATACCTGCCGGCTTCTTTGGCAGCTTCAAGGAATGTATCGTAAACTTGGCCGTTAATGGTTTTCAAATCATCAAATGACAGCTGAGATATTACAATGCTATCTACGTCTTCTGCAGTTCGTAACTTGTCGTCTCCTAATATGTAATATTTTGTAATTGTTCAAAGTTTTGAGAGGTATTTTTATAAATACCTGCCGGCTTCTTTGGCAGCTTCAAGGAATGTATCGTAAACTTGGCCGTTAATGGTTTTCAAATCATCAAATGACAGCTGAGATGTTACAATTCTATCTACGTCTTCTGCAGTTCGTAACTTGTCGTCTCCTAAAATGTAATATTTTGTAATTGTTCAAAGTTTTGAGAGGTATCTTTATAAATACCTGCCGGCTTCTTTGGCAGCTTCAAGGAATGTATCGTAAACTTGGCCGTTAATGGTTTTCAAATCATCAAATGACAGCTGAGATGTTACAATTCTATCTAGGTCTTCTGCAGTTCGTAACTTGTCGTCTCCTAAAATGTAATATTTTGTAATTGTTCAAAGTTTTGAGAGGTATCTTTATAAATACCGCCGGCTTCTTTGGCAGCTTCAAGGAATGTATCGTAAACTTGGCCGTTAATGGTTTTCAAATCATCAAATGACAGCTGAGATATTACAATGCTATCTACGTCTTCTGCAGTTCGTAACTTGTCGTCTCCTAAAATGTAATATTTTGTAATTGTTCAAAGTTTTGAGAGGTATCTTTATAAATACCTGCCGGCTTCTTTGGCAGCTTCAAGGAATGTATCGTAAACTTGGCCGTTAATGGTTTTCAAATCATCAAATGGCAGCTGAGATGTTACAATTCTATCTAGGTCTTCTGCAGTTCGTAACTTGTCGTCTCCTAAAATGTAATATTTTGTAATTGTTCAAAGTTTTGAGAGGTATCTTTATAAATACCTGCCGGCTTCTTTGGCAGCTTCAAGGAATGTATCGTAAACTTGGCCGTTAATGGTTTTCAAATCATCAAATGACAGCTGAGATATTACAATGCTATCTACGTCTTCTGCAGTTCGTAACTTGTCGTCTCCTAATATGTAATATTTTGTAATTGTTCAAAGTTTTGAGAGGTATTTTTATAAATACCTGCCGGCTTCTTTGGCAGCTTCAAGGAATGTATCGTAAACTTGGCCGTTAATGGTTTTCAAATCATCAAATGACAGCTGAGATGTTACAATTCTATCTACGTCTTCTGCAGTTCGTAACTTGTCGTCTCCTAAAATGTAATATTTTGTAATTGTTCAAAGTTTTGAGAGGTATCTTTATAAACACCTGCCGGCTTCTTTGGCAGCTTCAAGGAATGTATCGTAAATTTGGCCGTTAATGGTTTTCAAATCATCAAATGACAGCTGAGATGTTACAATACTATCTACGTCTTCTGCAGTTCGTATCTTGTCGTCTCCTAAAATGTAATATTTTGTAATTGTTCAAAGTTTTGAGAGGTATCTTTATAAATACCTGCAGGCTTCTTTGGCAGCTTCAAGGAATGTATCGTAAACTTGGCCGTTAATGGTTTTCAAATCATCAAATGACAGCTGAGATGTTACAATTCTATCTACGTCTTCTGCAGTTCGTATCTTGTCGTCTCCTAAAATGTAATATTTTGTAATTGTTCAAAGTTTTGAGAGGTATCTTTATAAATACCAGCCGGCTTCTTTGGCAGCTTCAAGGAATGGATCGTAAACTTGGCCGTTAATGGTTTTCAAATCATCAAATGACAGCTGAGATGTTACAATTCTATCTAAGTCTTCTGCAGTTCATAACTTGTCGTCTTCTAAAATGTAATATTTTGTAATTGTTCAAAGTTTTGAGAGGTATCTTTATAAATACCTGCCGGCTTCTTTGGCAGCTTCAAGGAATGTATCGTAAACTTGGCCGTTAATGGTTTTCAAATCATCAAATGACAGCTGAGATGTTACAATTCTATCTACGTCTTCTGCAGTTCGTATCTTGTCGTCTCCTAAAATGTAATATTTTGTAAATGTTCAAAGTTTTGAGAGGTATCTTTATAAATACCTGCCGGCTTCTTTGGCAGCTTCAAGGAATGTATCGTAAACTTGGCCGTTAATGGTTTTCAAATCATCAAATGACAGCTGAGATGTTACAATTCTATGTAGGTCTTCTGCAGTTCGTAACTTGTCGTCTCCTAAAATGTAATATTTTGTAATTGTTCAAAGTTTTGAGAGGTATCTTTATAAATACCTGCCGGCTTCTTTGACAGCTTCAAGGAATGTATCGTAAACTTGGCCGTTAATGGTTTTCAAATCATCAAATGACAGCTGAGATATTACAATGCTATCTACGTCTTCTGCAGTTCGTAACTTGTCGTCTCCTAATATGTAATATTTTGTAATTGTTTTAAGTTTTGAGAGGTATTTTTATAAATACCTGCCGGCTTCTTTGGCAGCTTCAAGGAATGTATGGTAAACTTGGCCGTTAATGGTTTTCAAATCATCAAATGACAGCTGAGATGTTACAATTCTATCTACGTCTTCTGCAGTTCGTAACTTGTCGTCTCCTAAAATGTAATATTTTGTAATTGTTCAAAGTTTTGAGAGGTATCTTTATAAATACCTGCCGGCTTCTTTGGCAGCTTCAAGGAATGTATCGTAAACTTGGCCGTTAATGGTTTTCAAATCATCAAATGACAGCTGAGATGTTACAATTCTATCTAGGTCTTCTGCAGTTCGTAACTTGTCGTCTCCTAAAATGTAATATTTTGTAATTGTTCAAAGTTTTGAGAGGTATCTTTATAAATACCTGCCGGCTTCTTTGGCAGCTTCAAGGAATGTATCGTAAATTTGGCCGTTAATGGTTTTCAAATCATCAAATGACAGCTGAGATATTACAATGCTATCTACGTCTTCTGCAGTTCGTATCTTGTCGTCTCCTAAAATGTAATATTTTGTAATTGTTCAAAGTTTTGAGAGGTATTTTTATAAATACCTGCCGGCTTCTTTGGCAGCTTCAAGGAATGTATCGTAAACTTGGCCGTTAATGGTTTTCAAATCATCAAATGACAGCTGAGATGTTACAATTCTATCTACGTATTCTGCAGTTCGTAACTTGTCGTCTCCTAAAATGTAATATTTTGTAATTGTTCAAAGTTTTGAGAGGTATCTTTATAAATACCTGCCGGCTTCTTTGGCAGCTTCAAGGAATGTATCGTAAACTTGGCCGTTAATGGTTTTCAAATCATCAAATGACAGCTGAGATGTTACAATTCTATCTAGGTCTTCTGCAGTTCGTAACTTGTCGTCTCCTAAAATGTAATATTTTGTAATTGTTCAAAGTTTTGAGAGGTATCTTTATAAATACCTGCCGGCTTCTTTGGCAGCTTCAAGGAATATATTGTAAACTTGGCCGTTAATGGTTTTCAAATCATCAAATGACAGCTGAGATATTACAATGCTATCTACGTCTTCTGCAGTTCGTATCTTGTCGTCTCCTAAAATGTAATATTTTGTAATTGTTCAAAGTTTTGAGAGGTATCTTTATAAATACCTGCAGGCTTCTTTGGCAGCTTCAAGGAATGTATCGTAAACTTGGCCGTTAATGGTTTTCAAATCATCAAATGACAGCTGAGATGTTACAATTCTATCTACGTCTTCTGCAGTTCGTATCTTGTCGTCTCCTAAAATGTAATATTTTGTAATTGTTCAAAGTTTTGAGAGGTATCTTTATAAATACCTGCCGGCTTCTTTGGCAGCTTCAAGGAATGTATCGTAAACTTGGCCGTTAATGGTTTTCAAATCATCAAATGACAGCTGAGATATTACAATGCTATCTACGTCTTCTGCAGTTCGTAACTTGTCGTCTCCTAATATGTAATATTTTGTAATTGTTCAAAGTTTTGAGAGGTATTTTTATAAATACCTGCCGGCTTCTTTGGCAGCTTCAAGGAATGTATCGTAAACTTGACCGTTAATGGTTTTCAAATCATCAAATGACAGCTGAGATGTTACAATTCTATCTACGTCTTCTGCAGTTCGTAACTTGTCGTCTCCTAAAATGTAATATTTTGTAATTGTACAAAGTTTTGAGAGGTATCTTTATAAATACCTGCCGGCTTCTTTGGCAGCTTCAAGGAATGTATCGTAAACTTGGCCGTTAATGGTTTTCAAATCATCAAATGACAGCTGAGATGTTACAATTCTATCTAGGTCTTCTGCAGTTCGTAACTTGTCGTCTCCTAAAATGTAATATTTTGTAATTGTTCAAAGTTTTGAGAGGTATCTTTATAAATACCTGCCGGCTTCTTTGGCAGCTTCAAGGAATGTATCGTAAACTTGGCCGTTAATGGTTTTCAAATCATCAAATGACAGCTGAGATATTACAATGCTATCTACGTCTTCTGCAGTTCGTATCTTGTCGTCTCCTAAAATGTAATATTTTGTAATTGTTCAAAGTTTTGAGAGGTATTTTTATAAATACCTGCCGGCTTCTTTGGCAGCTTCAAGGAATGTATCGTAAACTTGGCCGTTAATGGTTTTCAAATCATCAAATGACAGCTGAGATGTTACAATTCTATCTACGTCTTCTGCAGTTCGTAACTTGTCGTCTCCTAAAATGTAATATTTTGTAATTGTTCAAAGTTTTGAGAGGTATCTTTATAAATACCTGCCGGCTTCTTTGGCAGCTTCAAGGAATGTATCGTAAACTTGGCCGTTAATGGTTTTCAAATCATCAAATGACAGCTGAGATGTTACAATTCTATCTAGGTCTTCTGCAGTTCGTAACTTGTCGTCTCCTAAAATGTAATATTTTGTAATTGTTCAAAGTTTTGAGAGGTATCTTTATAAATACCTGCCGGCTTCTTTGGCAGCTTCAAGGAATATATCGTAAACTTTGCCGTTAATGGTTTTCAAATCATCAAATGACAGCTGAGATATTACAATGCTATCTACGTCTTCTGCAGTTCGTATCTTGTCGTCTCCTAAAATGTAATATTTTGTAATTGTTCAAAGTTTTGAGAGGTATCTTTATAAATACCTGCAGTCTTCTTTGGCAGCTTCAAGGAATGTATCGTAAACTTGGCCGTTAATGGTTTTCAAATCATCAAATGACAGCTGAGATGTTACAATTCTATCTACGTCTTCTGCAGTTCGTATCTTGTCGTCTCCTAAAATGTAATATTTTGTAATTGTTCAAAGTTTTGAGAGGTATCTTTATAAATACCTGCAGTCTTCTTTGGCAGCTTCAAGGAATGTATCGTAAACTTGGCCGTTAATGGTTTTCAAATCATCAAATGACAGCTGAGATGTTACAATTCTATCTACGTCTTCTGCAGTTCGTATCTTGTCGTCTCCTAAAATGTAATATTTTGTAATTGTTCAAAGTTTTGAGAGGTATCTTTATAAATACCAGCCGGCTTCTTTGGCAGCTTCAAGGAATGGATCGTAAACTTGGCCGTTAATGGTTTTCAAATCATCAAATGACAGCTGAGATGTTACAATTATATCTACGTCTTCTGCAGTTCATAACTTGTCGTCTTCTAAAATGTAATATTTTGTAATTGTTCAAAGTTTTGAGAGGTATCTTTATAAATACCTGCCGGCTTCTTTGGCAGCTTCAAGGAATGTATCGTAAACTTGGCCGTTAATGGTTTTCAAATCATCAAATGACAGCTGAGATGTTACAATTCTATCTACGTCTTCTGCAGTTCGTAACTTGTCGTCTCCTAAAATGTAATATTTTGTAATTGTTCAAAGTTTTAGGAGGTATCTTTATAAATACCTGCCGGCTTCTTTGGCAGCTTCAAGGAATATATCGTAAACTTGGCCGTTAATGGTTTTAAAATCATCAAATGACAGCTGAAATGTTACAATTCTATCTACGTCTTCTGCAGTTCGTAACTTGTCTCCTAAAATGTAATATTTTGTAATTGTTCAAAGTTTTGAGAGGTATTTTTATAAATACCTGCCGGCTTCTTTGGCAGCTTCAAGGAATGTATCGTAAACTTGGCCGTTAATGGTTTTCATATCATCAAATGACAGCTGAGATGTTACAATTCTATCTACGTCTTCTGCAGTTCGTAACTTGTTTCCTAAAATGTAATATTTTGTAATTATTTAAAGTTTTAATGATTATCTTTCTAAATATCTGCAAGAATTAAAAGCATGTGACAATGTGGTAATTCCCCTTTTTTGAAATTCTGTTACACAAACAACCATAGTTCCCAATTCAGTGTAACTACACAACACCACAACTTTGTAAAACGTAGCCAAATCTGAAAATTTGTAGGTTATCTAACCTAAACTTTAAAGACACGCCTTTTTAGCGTGTGCGTACGGCTTCAATTTTGGGACCGTTCAGTTACACAGATATTAAATTAAACAAATGTAGTGGTCTTCGAAGCTGTGTCAATAGTTTTAAAAAACATAAGCAATAGGCATAACAAGTAATTGTTTTCTGTGGTAATATCGCTATTAAAAGTACTGGGAAGTTTGTTTACAAAAACCCGAAAATTGAAATGTATGAATGTAACTATGGTACTTTTCATCGTGTAAACATGGCCTAGTCTTCTGCATTATTATAGAGGTATGATTGTGGTTCAGTGGTTATGAGAGAGAGCAGTGCATCAAATATTATAGAATATAAATTAGTTGTATAAGATAACAAATTATTTAGAATAAATAAAATAATAAATTTACTATAAGTATTATTTATGTATATAAAAAAACAACTCGAAATGTATGTGTATGTACTAAAAACTTAACGAATATACTTTCTTTTTATATTAATAAACTTAATCTGTTTTTATATAGCATATGTCATAATAATTATTATCAAAGAATCATCAGAAAACGGACCCGGACCCCTCATTGTAAGATACATGATTTTTCTAAACTATGTAATGTTATAATTAGGTGCATATATTTTGATACCGTAGTAGCAGACAGTAAATTCGCCTACGGAAATTATACATTAAAATTTACTATTGATTTATATCCACAAAAAAAGGACCACATCCGCTCACCGATAACGTACTGTTAGTTAAATTAACAGTGATAAATCAAGTGTTACACCTAAAACTAAAAAAATAAATGTAAATTACAATACTTGATTTAATCCAGCAAAACATTGAGTAGCAAGGCGTGGCAGTCTACTGATTAGAAGATTGACCGTTTTTCTCCATCATCGTTCCAATATCTTCCCATTTCTGGTCCATACACTGCGCGTTCCGAATTTTTGTTTTTTCCCTTAAAGATAGAGTATCGCTTTTTAGTTAGATCTTCTGCTAGCAGAGTTCCCGAACCTTTTAAGGATTTTTTTGGCTGAGTAAATTTCTGCTCGTTTTCGATAAGATATGAACTTCACCAAAATTGGCCGTGGTCTTTGACCTTCTTTGCCTATACGGTGTGACCGTTCAATATCGCTAAGCGATATTTGAATTCCCATTTGTTGCACTATATTAATAAAATAACTGCGCTATCAGTGTTTTCATAGGCACTTCTTTTATACCGTGAAATCTTAGATTGTTGCGTCTTGTGTATTGTTCCAATCGATCCATGGCTTCAGAATTAGCCGAAATTTGCTTTTTATCTTCGTAGACTTCTGTTTTTAGGTTATCGAGAGCAGTTGTTAGCGAGTTTATTTTCAGATTGATATTGTCTATATTAGATGCCAGAGTAGCAACTTGTGCTATAATATAATCGAGCTCTTCGTGAGTTGACATATTAGCGGTCGTCTTGTGCGTACTTCGCGTGTCTGCCGGCATTGCGATACGGAGGTCACTTAGCACTGCACTTTGAAAAGTTTAAAATTAGTTGCTTTATTCTAATTTGAGATGTTTTATTTTTAAACCAGTAATTTTCGCCAAATGTTTATGCTCTAGTAGATAGTACCAGCACTTTGATTAATTACTTAGACACGGCAAAAATCGATCGTTTAACCGGACTACTCTTTTCTAAATCATTCACTTTCCGTCATGTATCTTTCAACTAACGCTCTATTTTGTACCGTTTTTGTAGAATTTGCAATTTTTAAAAATTTTGACAAATGCTTAAAAATTAAAAATCAAATTTTTTGCTAATTATAAGATCACTGTAAAAGGAAGTTGTGTGAGTGTATCCCACCAGATTTTTAATCATTCCGAAAAACTGATTCTCAATTAATGGAATAAGAACGTAGGACGTTTATCGGTTGAAAATATTCTTCTATTTATTATTTCATTAAAGAAATCGTTATTAATCAAAGAATGCCCTCGTAATGATAACATAATTTTTATAAAAAAGTATAGAAAGGGATAAATAGAACACTCGTAAACGGCTGATGCCTGAGAATGATTTGTTCTTCTTGTTGATATAGACGAAAACATAATGTCATTATGGTACTATGAAGTTAATTACCTGTTTAAAATGGGAATAGGGGTAAACAGGGAATTAATTGCGAATTAAGATAATGATACCTGTGCAGTTTTACACTGATAAAATCCAATTAGTCATCATTATATTTGACGTTTATCAGTAAAAGTTTACTTTAAATGTCTGGGCGATTTCGTTCAATAAATAATTAGCCATTTTATTGTTATATCTATTCTTTGATTGACAATACCAAGAACATATTCTGTGACCAAAAAACACTAAAACGTGGCTTTTGTATCAAAGAAATTTGCGTAGAAAATTTGTTATCTAACTAAATAGAAATCAGTATGAAATACAAAGTACTTTTACTCATAAACCAGAAAAGTCAAGAATTGCGACCCTACCATTATTTTAATCCGCATACCTGGTTACCGTTGTCCGTCCTTTCTTATCTATATCTATTCTTGTCTTTAGTACTCGGCATGGACGAATTACACATTTGAATTCATGATTTCTTAGTTGTTATTTGATTAATCACCGCTTACTGAACATAATTTCAGTTGGCGATATCTACCGTTGGAATTGACGAAATTTAAAGGGTCTAGAAGAAGAAATATGTAAGATGTAGCAACTTTTATTCTTAATAATAGATAGTCCTATTTTTAAAAATTAATTACACATTAAGGAAAAAATAGAAAAATAATTCGATTGCTTTATGCCCTGCGCCCCATTATAAAGTTTATGTGTATTTAAACAGATTCTCAAAATAGTAACAAATAACGACAAAATCACAAATTTAACTATTTTTTTATTTGAAGAGATAAATTATTTTTTTGTTATACGTAATTCTGTTAATATAGTAAAAACTAAGGACTGTCCACCATCGATACGCTGTTCATCTATAGAACGTAGATAGCCGAATAATTTCTGTGGCTCCTACAGCCTTAAATGTTGTTATCAGATTTTGGTCGTTTAGTTCAATTCTTCACTCAAAAACGTAATTTTCTGAATTTAAAGCCTGTTACACTTGCACGGGAGTATAGCCGTATGCTAGTAGGTACACAAAGAATCATTGAAAATGAACAGGGTTATGCAACACATGTTACACATTGGAAACAATGTTTTTAGAAGGCTACTACAATCTCAAAAATTTTATAGAACTGTCGATGTAAATAATATTTACGATCATGTATAGACCATTTTGAAAACATAAATCAACTACTCTAATGTTGGTTGCATAGCCCTGTAATTTTCAATGATCCTTTGTGTACATCGTTTGAAACAAGCAAATTGAAATAAATAAATAATTATTATGAACCAATATCGTCTAATGAAGCTATTTTAAATTTTATTTTTAACGTAGGTATTGTAATCTGTAATGTACACTTCTGTGCAATAAAATTAAGCACACACGGCTTTGTTGCATTTATTAATAGCTCTGTTTTTTCGAAAGGTCTTAGTTTTGGTATTTCAATAAAATTGTTATCTTCAAGTTATGGTGTCTTATCAGTTATTGAAACTGCTGCTAAGCAATTAAAATAGACCCGAATTATACAAACTAGAATATTGTGAAAAATAGTCATAAGACGTGTGCTTAATTTTATTGCACAGAAGTGTACTTATAGCAAATCTAGCTTTAGCGTCTTACACAATAAATATTAGCTTCACTATTACAACATACATATCACATCTACATACTCGCACCAAGGCACTCTTTGCTCATGCACGCGTCGTACGAAGTGCAAATGTTGCACAAAAGTTGCTGTTGTTCGACTCGTCAGAGGAAGCAATAAATTATGCTTTATTGGGCCGGGAAAACCCTATTCCGATTTGCTTCATATGTAAACAAAATCTTATCGTTTGCGTTCTGGAGATTTAACACCCAATCGAGGTCAGTAATTCAGTAATTGAAATACTTGTAAAGTAATTTAAATATTTTAGAGCAATTTCATTACACAAAGTAATTGAGTAATTGAATGTAGTAATTAATTACCTTCAAAAAGTAATTGTGTCCAGTACTTTTTAACAAAAATGGCAATTCCCAATTACAATTATCGCACTTTGAAAAGTAAATCAATTCCAAAGCAAATAAACAAAAATGAATTTAATTAGTAATTTAATTATAAAGTAATTAATTATTGCCCAGATCTGAGGGTGGTACTATAAATATCCAGAAGGGAGTACGTAAGGGAAGTGTACTTTTACTACATTGTTCAACATTTACTGTGAGAAAATTTTTCAAGCAACGCTGGAACATGTCGAAGCTGGTGTAAAAATAAATGATAAAATAATCAACAATCTAAAATTTGCTGTCATAATTGCAAGTGGTATTGAAGAATTGCAAAGCCTGGCGAATAACATCAATCGCATCAGAAAGGAGTAGCTTAAATTTGAATGCGACAAAAACCAAATGCATGATCGTCAACAAAAATGCCTCACCACCTACCATAATTACAGTAGCCAATAAACCCATTTCAACGTGTTGAGAAGTACATCTACCTCGGTACTGTAGTAAACGAAAACGGGGAACAAGCTGCAGAGATTTGAGTATGCCTCTAAAAATTCGAATGCTACATTATGTCTTTGCGGTCTAGTATTATAGACCTAAAGCATGGACCCTCACGGCTGCGTTACTGAAAAAACTGGAGGTGTTTGAGATGTGGGTTTATCGCCGCATTCTTCGCATCTCATGGACAGACCACATTACCTACGAGAGGTATTGAGAAGAATGAGGAAGGATAAGGAAGTTGTATTTACTATTAAACAGAGAAAGTGCCTATATTTTAGTCACGTATGAGGAATGATAAATACCATATATTGCAACTGACAGATAAAGGGTAGAAGAAAGCCGGCAGAAGAAGGCATTCGTGGAGATACAGCTTAAGAAAATGGTTTGGTCAAACTTCTATAGAACTATTTAGAAAAACCACCGATAAAGTAAAATGGTCATGTTATTCGCCAACGTCCGAAACTGATAAGCAGAGACTGGAAAATATGCAGTAAAACCTCTTGAAATATGCATACAAATATGCAGACAAAACATGTGAAATATACACTTATATATGTAAATATTTACTGGCATACGCAGAAGTAAATTTAAAAATATTTTTCTAAATTATCCTAAGTAACATTTACCTCGCGGGCATCTAATGCGAGCCCAGAATCATATGATTTGGCCCAGATAAGTAATGCTCTTAAATTTCCAGATGTAATATTTGGGTTCGTCCCAAACTTTGCTCTACAGCTATGGATCCTGTTGCTTTACAGTTTCACAATAATTCATACACGAGAATTGCACTTGTTTAGAAATTTTGCCACAGAAATTACCAGAATAAAACAAATTGACAACAGCTTCACAACCTACCATTTTTTGCAAAAATAATACAAACACTAGACTGTCAATATGTTATTAAAAACAACAAACAGCTTGATTCACTTTAACCAAAACATCCTACGGTGAACGAAATTATATTTTGGTCATATTGGCCAAAGTAAATTAATCGATAATTTATTTTTAAGGTAGTGTTTCCCGACTATTTTTTGTAATTTGTTATTGCTAAAGCTGTTTAAAATACTGCTAAAATTCCTACAATTATGATATAAGAATATTGACTAAAAATGTTTTCTTTTGTGGGTACAAAATAAAGATACCTACCTGAAAAATCTTAACTGGGCCAGATGATGTAATTCTATACTCGTATATGTTTATATAGAAAATGAACGTTCAACTTCACATGAAGTGATTGGCGCATATACACCGTTGAGTAGTTATTTTCCCGGTAAGCAGACCTGGAATTTTGTTTTTATGTTTAATAAAATCCCTAGAATCAGCTGTTAAGTACAGGAGGCTCACGAAAGTGTGTAATTTGACATTTTGAGGTTAAATGTGCCAGTGCTTTCATACTTCGTTTGCCACTAGACATAATATTTATGGACATCTGCGTCATGAATACCTATCTGTCAAAAAATCTTAATTTATACTAAAGCAAATATGCCGAAAGTTATTAAACCTGACACAAAATTACAAATTACAATGGTCTACAGGCATTATAAAGCCAACAGACCAGACCTCAGCGAAACGGAAATCTCTGTCCGACTTAGTTGCATTTGGGATGTAAGTTCTTATACATAAAACCTAACTGTTGGTAAAATGTTGGGCTATGTACTGTTTTAGGTATCTGAAAAAACTATTAGAAGTATTATTGGGCGGGACAATTTTAAAATTAAACCTTTTGTCCCACGACCTAAAAGTGATACATACTATAAAAATTTTACATTTCGGGAAGATTTGTATCTACAGATTTGGAATTATCACATGAAAAATGAACACTTTACCTTGGCTGAACTACGACTTTATATAATACTAGTGAGATTTATTAATATAAATTAAAAAAAAAGATGCATCGGCCGGGAATCGAACCCGGGCCGCCCGCGTGGCAGGCGAGCACTCTACCCCAGGACCAACCTGGGTTGTTTGAATAATGCGCCCCTATAATGATATATGAAGATAGGTATCCACCCGAGCTAATAGCACACGGCGACAGCAGCTGTCACACCATTGCTCACGGCGACAGTAATTAAAAACCAACCTACAATCTAAGTCTGAAAATTAAAAGACTTTTAAGCCATCGTAAAACATAATCGGTCCAGTATTTTCGGAGGAGATAGTGAACAAACACAGAAAGGAAGAAAGAAACAAAGAAAGAAAGAGAGCAACGATTTTATGTTTTATATATATATATATAACAAAGTTCTTTTCACAGCTCGGTGGTTACTACACAAGGCGAAGAATTTCACTGGGAAAGGGGTTATAGTCAACACCAATCTCTGTACTTGGGCAACGATCGTTGCCCAAGTACTGAGATTGGTGTTGACTATAACCCCTTTCCCAGTCAAATTCTTCGCCCTATATATATATATAAAGATAGTCCCTCTCACAGCTTGTGTGGTTACATACACAGTAAAATGTTTTTCCTTGACTGGGATAGGGGTTGGAATAACTCCAATTTCAGTACTACCCACAGGTACCAAGCTTTAATGGTTAGATTGAAATAAAACCACTTGTATGTATCGCCTGACGTTTCGTATATTTATTTTTATACTTTCTCAAAGCTATGGACAAAAATTTACAAGTAAGCGACGTTGTTATAAAAGTTATTGAGAGTGAAGGTCTTACCTAATAACTTGTGGAACCAAAACACATGTTTTTTAAGGACATGTGACGATATTCAAATTTGAACAAATTCATAAAAAAGGGCAGTAGGCCACCAAAGTTACAAAGCTGGGCTGCACATGACATAACTACACTTAGTCCTGCATCTAGCAGGTTACAAATTAAAAGTTCACTAGCACATTTAAAATTTGATTTATAACAATTTTATTAGCTTTTTGGCCAACATGGCCGTCAATTAGATAAAAATCGTGGTATTGAAAATTATTTCTAAGCAGGCAGCGACAGGTGTCTGAAGGTTGTTAGAACCGCGCATGCGCGGAGCGCAAGGAATCCAAATATTACGAGGGACGTTCAAAATGGAAATGACCAATTAGCTTGTGCAATGCAATCTAACAGAGACCAGTCAAAAATCGACGACATGGGTTATGTCTGAGGGTTCTAAAAGGTGGAAATGACAAAAAAAGTTCTAATTGAGCCCCTAACTTGTAAGTTTATCAGAGGAAAAGACACACCTGAGAAAATATAGAGGAGAAAAGACCCTAAATAGATCTAAATATAACTAAATTCATTGTGGAACCGTATTCAGTTTATTAAAAATTATTATTAAAGAAATAGTAATAGAAATGGGGGAGTAAAAAGAAAATATGATAAAATAAAAGTATCTACCCATTGGGCTGTCTCGGTTGGAGAAATTCTAAGGAGAAATCATTGTTGGACATGGCTAACAAAAGGTGGTAGGAGACACTAAGATGATCAATGTCAGTATTTGAATTTAAGGTATTATTTGTACCAAAAATGTAGCACATTTCGATGAAAGTACGGTGACTAGAATTTGGTTCAATAGTAATGATTTTTGTATTTTCAAAATCCATACAATGACCAGTGCTGTTGACATGTCCAGCAAGGGCGCAGGCTTTGGGTTTAAGACGAGAGTCGCTTTTATGCTGAGTAATTCTTGATTTGATATATATATGCACGGTGTTTCAAAAATGTCTGCCAAAATTTCTAGAACATATAGTACATCAAAAAATAAGTGTAGTTTATTCTATAAAACTATTTCTGAAAATGCACTCCCAATGAGCTACAGCTCCTAGAAGAAGATTCTCAAAAATGGTTTTTTGGCATTTTCTTCAAAACTGTTACAGGTAACTTAAAGAAATTTGGTACAGGGGCGTAGTTTTTTATGAGAAATATTAATAATTTGTTAGAATCTTCATATTTTATTCAGGGGCGTAACTTACAAAGGGGCTGGAATGGTTCAATTACCCTATCTTTTTTGTGCGTGATTTTATCTAATACATTTATCAAAAATCTCAAAGCTTGATTTATCTTACATAAAAAAGGCATTCTTGTTAAAATGTTTTAAAGTTGACCGTTTTAGTGTAATTTGCAGTTGAATGTTGACGTGTTTTTCAAGCTTTTGAAATTGCTTGTCCAAAATGCATTCGAAAATTTTTTGAGTAGGCCTAGATATGACTTAAACAAATGAGCAACAAATGGCCTTTTTTATGTAAGATAAATCAAGCTTTGAAATTTTTGATAAATGTATTAGATAAAACCATACACAAAAAAGATAGGGTAATTGAACCACTACGCCCCTGTACCAAATTTCGTTAAGTTACCTGTAACAGTTTTGAAGAAAATGCCAAAAAACCATTCTTGAGAATCTTCTTCTAGGGGCTGTAGCTCATTGGGAGTGCATTTTCAGAAATAGTTTTATAGAGTAAACTACACTTATTTTTTGATGTACTATTCGTCCTAGAAATTTTGTCAGACATTTTTGAAACACCTTGTATATTGTTATGTAATGGCTGTATAAGCTACACGTTGGATTATCCATATATTTTATGAAATGTAATGCACCACTTTAAACTAGCCCTTTATTAATGCAATGCCCTTTCTAATTAAATAATAATTCCTTTTTAAAATCAAGTTCTCTTATCTCAGGTGGTTCGCCAAATCAAGATCTCTATTAATTGAATTTTAATATGACAGTTAATGACATTTGCTGTCAAACCGATTTTCAAAACTCATCAAGCCAGGTATTGACAATTGTATATTATCTTAACACACATATTAATCAATTCTCCTAAGTAAGTAAAAAATCAAGTCTATTTGAACACCTTCTTGTACTAATTGTTATTTAAAAAAACTTTCATTTACTCTTTACACAAACCTTAATAGGTGCTTTCTCTTGCTTTTTCTGCCAAACTCCAACCAACAACGGATCCCAATATCGTCATACTGCAAAACTTACTGCTCACTCCTCAAACAGTGGCACCCAGGATGGCACGTGAACCCCTTTGACTGCATCCATCCAGAATATCACCCGCACTGCTTACAGAATCCAATCCTCCCTCCTTGCAAACGTCACCATCAAAGCATTCAACCTCTGGTAAGTTCCAATCTTATGAATTTCCAAATCTAACCTTGTTTCTTTTTATAGCTATTCCGATGTCTACAGCAACACTTACAACTTATACAAATCAATTAGTTACTTGTAAGAATCTCCAATAATATCTTGTATACTCTCCAATCCAAATGTATTCAATTAATATAACTTTGTGTATGTTTATTTCCAATTGACTGTACTTGTATAATCTCTTGACCGATTATGTGCCATAAGTTCCAATTAACATTTTCATTTTATCTCACCACGCAGATTTGTTTAAGACCCTTTTTAAATTTGTATTTAACAAAATAATACAAATGTAGGCAAAACTTTCTAGTTTTATTTACAAAATGCTTGAATTCAGAAAATACGTGTCTGTTTTTATGAGTTGTTTATATAACTAACTTAAACAAAAATTTTCATTTATGTTAGATACAATTCTTATTGCACACTTATTTATTTTAAAAATCCTATTATTACATGCTATTAATTATTATCATTCTAACAAATACATTTGTCAATTGTAACCTTGGCTTGAACTTTATCAAAATTTTCTGTAACCATTAAATTGGTATTCAATTAATATCAAAATCTGCTCTCTCATTCTCTCAATTAAATTTATTTATAATGTTTAAAATTTAACACCCATCAAGATTTAATTATAGCCATCTTCCAAATTTATTCGTTTTAAATATTTCTTTATTGTATTTGATTACACTGCCTCATGTATCATAACAATATATTTATATTCTAAAATCCATTGCTTATAAATACAAACATGTAAACGGACGTATAATTCTATGTGAACAGAAACATGTTTTTGCATCCAAAATTGAAGAGTGGAAATACCAAAGGGAGTAAGTGCCAATTTTTGAGAAATTGAGATTTTTCGATAGAAACATTATAAATACCGTGCTGTATGTCTTGTCAAAAGAAATAAATGCAATGTATACATATAAAGTCTGGGGCTTCCTCGGAGATGGCGCTTTCCGTATGTGCCGTAGCAATTTGAAATACAAAGGTAGAATGTGCCGTATATGACAGTTAGTGTGTTGCCTACTTTCCTGTGTTTATGTTGCGTTTTTAATTATATAATATGGAAGATAATCTTCCCAAAAGGTATAAAGTGGCAGTGGTTCATTTGGAAGAAACCAACCACCCAACCAACCAACCAGAACCAGTTTCCAACCCGATTAAGTGATGTGGAATTTACTACTTTCCGAAATGATGGCCTTTTTTATTTTTTATAAGTCTATTTTTCAGAGATGTTTTGATTTATTATGCCAATTATGTTTTGCGTTATGCGTTGGGCTAGCTGAATAAATAAAAAATAGCATTTAAAATGTTTTTTGAGTTTTATACGGTTTTTCTTAATTATCTCGAAAGTATGACTTGGGCACTTACTCCCTTTGGTATTTCCACTCTTCAATTACATATTTGAGGAAATTCTTGCAATACCAAAATTCTAATAATAATATAACATTCTTGTGCCTGGACGAAACCTGGATTTATCAAAATGGATCCAGCGTCCGACAATAGGTACACGATTCTGAAATTAAAAGTAATCCGTCTAAAATTAAATCGGAGGGGAAGCGTTTCACTGTTTTGAATGCGGGAACTAAATTTGGGCTTTTGGAAGGATGTGATCTATTATTAACTTCAACTAATAACGATAGAGATTATCACAAAACCATGAACTGGGAGATTTTTCAAAATTGGGTGGTTAATCAATTACTTCCTGCTCTGAATAAAATTCCTGGTAAATGTGTGGTAATCTTGGAGAATGCACCGTCTCATTCGGTGCAGTTGCCAGAGTTACCCTCACTTAATGGGAAGAAGGATCAGATGCAGGATTGGTTGATGACACACAATGTCAAAATTGAGGGCAAAATTACAAAAAACATCTTTGGAGTTTAATTAAACCTTTTAGGAAAGACAATAACAAATGTTACGTGACTGACGAATTTTTGAAAGAGAATGGTTATGAGATTCTTAAATTACCTATATTCCGCCGGGTTTCATAGCTCAGTGGTAAGCATTCTGGCTACTGATCTAAGGGTCGAGAGTTCGATCCCCGATCCCGGTGTGGTTTTTAAAAAATAAAAAAATGCGGATGAAAACTTCTACAGAATGCCATCATTCGGAAGTGCCATGTTACTACGATGTGTAGCATGTAAAAGATCCCTTGCTAGGGTTGGAACTCCTCAGTATCGGAAAAATTCTAAGTAGGACTAAGGTACCTGGTATTCTGCATGCCTAGACCTTGTCCACGGGGTTGGCAAAAAGGGCCTATAAAGACCTACTTGCTAGACATGAGTCTCCCCAAAAAATACTACTATTACTACTACCTCCGTATCATTGCCAAAATACAATCCCATTGAAATGGCATGGGGGTTCTGTAAAACCTACTACAACATGCATATAAATTCTCAGCTTTTATCCAAGGATAAAGTTAAGCATTTATGGTTTGAAGCTCTTTCAAAGTGTACCTCCAACATATGGCAAAATTATTGTGATCATTGTGAAAAAATTATTTCGGAAGACTGGGCAAAACATATCGGAAATCTTTCTTTTGAAAGCATTCCACCTTTCATTATTTTCAGATACTACCAATGAAACAACGGAAGTGGAATAGGGGGTTTCTGGCATCAAAATTCTTGTGTATGACATGGATAATGAGTGGCCATCTTCTGAGAATCCACACCACGTAACTCCCGAATCTGATTCCGGCCTCAGGGTAAACCAAGCTCAAGACGTTTCTCGTATGAAAATCTAAAGCCGCTCGAAGCTCAGACCAGCATACTGGCATACATCCCCACAAGGAATCTCATTCGCAGTCTCGTATTTCTTACATTTGCATTTATTTAAATGTGGAAGCATTAGTTTATAAATATTTACACCACCGTCAGCAACTTAGTATTACTATGCATTTATTATATAATTATAAATAAGTTGCAAAGTTCTGTCTGTGGAGGATAGTAGGTGGAATGAGTAGCCTCTTATCTGACACAGCCGGTCCCAAGCCCGGAAAAAAGGAGGGTTTGGGGTTGTCAGCAAGGAGACAAAATTGTAGGACCGTTTGGAGAAAACGTTGTAGATGGAAACGGAGAGGTACTACTGCATCTGTGCGAGGAACAGAACTTAAAAATATTAAATGGTTTTTACCAGCATAAAAATATGCATAAATTTACGTGGAAGCAGCCTACTACAGGAGAAAAGTGTATAATAGACACCGTTATTATAAAACAACGATGTTAGAGTGCAAATCTCTTCAGACCATTTTCTATTAAAAGCAAGGTTTCACTTCCCGCACCTGGCTACAGCGTTATCACACTGCTCAGTATCTAAAAAAGAAGTAAATGAAAAAACTTCCCCGATATACAATCTACACAGTTTTAACAACGATTCAACTAAGTTTTTATATAAAGTGAGACTGGCAACCAAAGTGTCGGAAAATCTAGAAAGTGAGGAGTCACGGGAGTTATACCGGGTGGCCATAAATATCTGATATCGCATTACCTTTGAAATCAACACCGCTTTATTAAAGTGATGAATCCAACTAAACTAAATGTCATTAATGTCATCACACCTAAAATTCCTATCTGTCAAACATTATTGCAGGTTGCAATAAGTAATGGAGTTAGAACAGGAAATTTTTCTAATCGAGTCGTAGGCTAAACTGTAGAATCCGGGGCACATTCCCCTCCTCTTATTGCATTTTATTACATTACATAGGTAGCAATACTTATTGTAATTGCAATATAATGCTAACCAACATTTATAAGTAGCTAATTCCATGGCTACCGGGATCTCAGATATTTATGGCCACCCGGTATAATCAACTAAAAAGAAGTATACATGAAGCAGCATACGAGAGCTTAGGTATAAAAGAGACGATAAATATAAATGTAAAAGGAAAACCATGGTGGTGGGACGAAGAAGCAGAAAGGTTAATAAAGAAAAAAAATCTGGTGTGATACACTCACACAACTTTCTTTTACAGTGTTCTTATAATTAGTCAAAAATTTCATTTTTAATTTTTAGCCATTTGTCAAAAATTTTCACAAATACTACAAAAACGGTACAAAATAGAGCGTTAGTTGAAGAGACAAATTTTCTCTAGAATTTTAAGGTGAATTCAAAAATGTAATAATATACCGGGTGTTTTATTTAAAATAGGAGTTAATAAAAAAAATAGAAAAAAAAACAAAAGAAACCCACTTTAGAAGTATTCAATTGGAAAATCACCTATTTCACATCAATACACATTAAAAATGTAGTAAAAATGTAAAGTTTAAAAAAATCGTTAGAGCCGTTTTTGAAAAAATTTAAAAAAAATGAAAAATCACAAGAGTAAACACCTACTTCCGGTTATGCGATTTTCTTCAAAAGCTTGCTGTCTTATCTACATAGTACACAAAACTTATATATGAAGTTTCAACGCCATACCTCTTTTCGTTTTTGAGATATTCTGTTCACAGACAGACACACAGACAGACAGACAGACAGACACACAGACAGACCAATGAAAAAAAATATGTTTTTTTGGGATCAGGGGACTCTAAAACGTGAAGATCTGTTGAAAACTCAATTTCGAATTTTTGGGGTGAATCCAATACTTCCTTTATAGTAAAAGGAAGTAAAAAGCAAGCAAATAGTTAAGCACTAAAGACACAGAAGACAAGAAAATGTACCTAAGAATTAGTCGAAACACAAAAAAGTACATAAGAGATAAGAACAATGAAACATGGCAAACGAAGTGTGAAGAGATTGACAGATATATGGCAGGCACCAAAAATACAGAGTCGTGGAAATTCATAAAGAGCTTACGAAAAAATGAAAGAAGTAAAGTTAATATTCAGTCCATAGCAAAGGAAAGGTGGATTGAATATTATAGCAAACTATTTAAAGAAGGCCACGAAAAACTGCCCGAAAATGAGGATGAGATTACAAATACAGTAAATGAAGAACAGATAGATATCATAACACCTGAAGAAGTAAAGAAGACCGTCAAGGCGTTTAAAAATGGTAAAGCGCCGGGACCAGGTGGAATCGGTATGGATCTGTTAAAAAATGCACCAGAACAACTGTATGAAAAGTTATCCAAACTATTCAATATGTGCCTAAATGGTTGTCCACTTCCTGATTATTGGAAAAAGGGATATATTACAAACCTTCATAAAAAGGAAAGTAAAGAAGAATGTTCAAACTACAGAGCTATCACAGTATTAAGTTCAATTGGAAAAGTATACGCAAAAATCTTAAAACCACGTATAGAAGAAAAGTTAAAGGAAGATGAAAATCAAAATGAGCGGGTAAATCTTGTGTAGATAATACCTTTACGTTACTTCAACTCGTAGACAAGAGACTTGCATGTGGCCTGCAGACCCTTACATAAATGCTGTAAGAGCTTTATATACCGACATGAGATGCCAAATAAAGACAGGGGCAAAGATATCAAAACAGTCTTTTGTCGTCACAAAAGGTTTGGGACAAGGGTGCTGTTTAGCGCCGACATTATTTAAGATATATATAAAACAGGAGTTGGCAAATTGGAAAAGGCATTGCACAAATATGGGGATAGAAGTGGATGATGACTTTATCCACACATTGCATTGTGGATAAGGTTATCTGTGCAGAGGATGACATTGACATAAGCTATATGTTTAAAAAGTTAAAGCAAGAATATAGCAAATGGGGGCTTCAGATCAACATCGACAAGACACAACATATGGTAGTAGGTGGTAAAGGTGAAGATTTGGTTTTGGAGGATAGCACACTAAAATGCGTGGAAGAGTATACGTGCCTAGGCACAACTTTTACAAATTTTGGAGGAAGCAAAGATGAAATAAAGAGGAGAATGAATTTAACGAGGACGGCTGTTAGGCAGCTGCACCCCATAATATGGGGGAACAAATTATCAGTAAAAACAAAAAAACAAATATGCAACACAATTGTCCAAAGCATTGCTACATATAATTCAGAGGTATGGAAAGTAACAAAAAGACAAGCTAAAACTATTAGCGCTACTAAAATGGAATACTAGAGACGCAGCTGTAGTTTAACAAAGATGAACCGGATTCCAAATGTCGAGATTAGAAGAAGGATGGAAGTGGAGGAAATTTTGGTAGAGACAATAGAACGAAAAAGACTGAAATGGTATGGTCACTTAAAGAGAATGCCGGATGAAAGGTGGCCAAAGAAGATGCTGGAATGGATTCCCAACGGAAGAAGGAAACGTGGGCGACCAAAAACAACATGGATGCAAGGCGTGACAGAAACTATGGAAAGTAGAGGATTACATGAAGAAGATTGGCGAGACCGAGCTGTATGGAGTAGGGCATGCGAGAAACCTCAACAATGATGTATTGAATAATTTTATGTTAAATTATTTACTCGCAAATATATATATATATATATATATATATAACTCCAAAGTGAAAAAATATATAAATTGTAATATTTAAATATTTCGTATACAATTTATAATTACATTTAAAAAAACGACTTTCATTATACCATTATGGCTACTCAATAAAGTATGAAACGTATTAAGCATCAGCAAGTTGCCTTTCATTAAATTTATCTTAACAAGAATAAAGGTGGCACAAAATCCAAAACCAAATCTGGCAACCACGTCCTGTACATTAATATAAAATTATCACATATAATCTCATAAGAGCATTAATTCTTTCCGGAAAATTTTTGAGTGCGTTCCAACAGCATCGGGCAAATTAGGACGTTGTTGGAAGGCACGAGAAATAATTTCCGGATATGAATTAATGCTCGAATGCAGATTCGGTAAGAAAATCGTAACGACACAAACCCTCACAGATAGGTTGGTCTACCTACAAAAGAATTCCAAGAAATTTTGTTGTTATCTTGGTTACGGCTGTTACGGTATTAAAACAACTCTACGACACCCACCCAAGGTGAGCATCGCACCACGGAATCAGTCCTGGAAAACTGGCACACTTGCCCTGAGATTTGCTAGAAACAGGCTAAAGGGCCACGGCTGGAACGCTCAGGTAGTCGGGCGTGAGTCACACGATACGTTCTGGGCAAGCGTGTTGAGGCATATATATATGGTACGTCAAAATTATGAGGGCGCCACCAAGCCTGTCTTAACTCGAATAACCGGGCCTGGGCGGTTAAACGGGAGCGAAGCATTCAAGACACTCCGTCGATAAGAATTCTCATGAGCTGCAAGCTCAAATAACAATTTCGTACTGGAATGGTAATATTGGGACTCTTTGGCCGAGACTGCGCAATCACTGGACCTACCTGCACGCTCTGATCTCTCACGTCTCGCCGTACACCAATCTTTACACTGTAAAAGGCGCTATCTGAAACAAAGCATGCACAGGTCGAATAGGAATAATACGTCCCTTAACTAAATATGCGTCTATTGATCGCTAATAACATCTGGGCAGCAAATCGTGCCGCCAAGCTTATGTTACTGCTTACGTTAAGCACCAGCTGATGGACGCGATATGCTAATGAACAACACGCTATGGGTGGCCGGCCGCAGTGGGCTCGACCCTTTACATATTAGAGTACAGTTTAGAAATACGCGCTCCGGCAAAAGGGGCGCGTTAGTGCCCTCGCAAACATAAACAAAAAAACTCGAACAGATTAGGGCGCGCCAGGCTCAGCACGGCGAGGCGTTAATTCTATTTAGGTATTAATCGGTACAATATAGCGAAGCTCGCGCACCTAACGTTACTGAATTAAAAATTAGCACAAACGTAACACCAAAGCATAGGCGCAGAGTTCTTTATCTATTTAGGCGATGAAACGCGAAACTCGCGCACATGAACTTACTAGCAGGCTACCAAAGTAGCGTCTTGCAGCATGGTGGCCTCAAACCGGCATTAAAAGCCGCGACAAGCAAGCAAGGGGCATGCATCCGCCCACATAAAGTTGAGCACAAAGCACCAACGCTCGCACAAGTGACAGTTACTATGTTTAAATGGTTGCAATTACAAATACCTTAGTCCGCAGACGGTCCATGAGAGTGGCGTGCAGTCATTTGGTAGAAGGCGGCAGTCTGTGGCAGCTCAATCGCCAAAACACGGCATTAGGGGTAAACGGGCTGGAATCCGCCAAGATGGCGGCGTTAGGACGCTCTCCTAAGAGCACACTACAGCGGCAAAGAGGCCTACTTCGTCCTGCCTAGAAAGATCCTCGAAACAGCGAGTTGCAAAGGGAAAGCCCCCTTTCTCACCAACGCAGAACTGGCCCCAAGAAGCCCTTCACACACCTACGCCTTAGCGTAAAGACGTGTCACTCGCACAATCACACGCGACCTCTTAAAGGATGGCATATTCGACAACATTCGCTGAAACAGCACGAGACGGGAAAAACAGGCTGGCGTCCCCGCAAATAGCGGGAACGCCGCGAAACGGCACACTCTGCGACTTCTTCGATCAACGGCCTGACTTGAACTCCTCCAGCAAAAAGCGTTAGGACGCTTGAAGTGGCGTGAGCCAAACGGCGTTGCCACGTGACTCTCGGCAGCCAATGGCGATGCGCTCCATAAAACAAATTAATTCCGGTATCAAAGACAGCCAATGGCGAAGCGCCTCAACGGAGTGATTTCTAGAAGCTTCGGAATTCTTGCGAGCGATAACACCCGGCTTCCAAAGTAGCAGCAAAGGGGTGCTCCAACTGACGAGAAATACTGCGTTTGGGGTCAAATATGTGCAAAATCATTATTGTAGAATTAGGCGATGGAGCCAAATAAGTAACTAAAAGGGTTTAGCATACGGGCACGCTGCCCTAAAGCCCAGGTGGCTACTTAAAATACCAAAATGACCTGACAACCTCGTATAAAAATAGGTAACTGGGCTGTGTCGGATAAATCTGTACTCTCATCAAAAGCAATCGAAAATGCTTGAAAACCAGCCAATCTCTCAGTCAATGTTTTTTTGATATCACTATCCATCATATCTATACGCAGAGCTGGGCAAATTACTTTGAAAAGTAATTAATTACTAATTACCAATTACCGCCCAATGTATTGATTTTAAGTTAGGGCAATAAAATATCTGAAATTACGTAAATTGGGTCATTATACACTGTTCATTTAAAAAAACTAAATGGAACTTTGTGTAAAGTCATTAAGAAGCCAATATTTGAATGTCTCGTAATTAGCAAGGGAATTTTTAATAATAATCGAAGCTAACATGCTGCAGCAGTCCATAAAAATTATTCACTAGTGCCAGTATACAAAGCAGCATATGAGCATTACAAGGCAAGAAAGCGACAAAGAATGGATAATTTACAAAATGTTCAATGCAAGAATGCGGTAAACTTATGCGGCGGCGTTTTAAAATTACCCTACGCCATAATGCATTTTTGAGTCAACCAGACATGGGATTTTGCAATTAGGTACATTTTATATGTGTGTTTTTCGCTGTTTAAATGTTGTTATCGGATTTTGTCCGTTTAATTCAATTCCTCGCTCAACAACGTAATTTTCTAGACTTAACGTCTGTTACACTTGCACGAATCGTTTAAAACAAGCAAATTGAAATGAATAAATAATCATTATGAACCAATATCGTCTAATGAAGCTATTTAAAATTATTATTTTACCGTAGGTATTGTAATCTGTAATGTACTTACCGCAAATACTCTTAGAGCGTCTTACACTTAGCGTCTCTCACAATAAATATTAGTGTCACTATTACAAGCTACATATACACGCACTAATGCTCGTGGACGCGTCATACAAAATGCAGAGGTTGCTGTTATTTGACTCGTCAGAGAAAATAATAAATTTGGCTTATATTGCGCGGGGAATACCCTGTGATTTGCTTAATATGTAACTTAATAAGATCTTATCTTATTTATGCGTTCTGGAGATTTAGCACCCTAGCGAGGTCAGTAATTCAGTAATTGAAATACCACAAAGTAATTCAATTACCTCGAGTAATTTAAATTACCACAAGTAATTCAAATACCTATAAAGCAATTTAAATACTTGAGAATAATTTAATTACACGAAAGTAATTGAGTAATTGAATCCAGTAATTAATTACTTTTAAAAAGTAATTTTCAAGTAATTTCTAACAAAGATGGCAATTCTCAATTACCATTACCGCATTTTGAAAAGTAATTCAATTCCAAGGCAAATAAAAAAAAGGAATTAGTAATTTAATTAAAAAGTAATTAATTACTGCTCAGCTCTGTCTATACGTCGAACAACAGTACGTCGCGATAAACTCACTTTCTCAAAGTCTTTCTTCTTTTCTGGGTGCAAAAGTTCTGCAACATCTACTAGGCACTCTTTAACAAACTGTCCCTCAGAAAATGACTTCGATGTTTTCGCTAGTTTGGAACTAACTATAAAACTAGCTTTAACAACACTGTCTAGATTTGATCTTTGTGGATGGAACATTTGTTGCTGTTTCCCTAAATCGGTAATGAGTTTTTTAATTTGATCCTTTCTTAACTGACCCCAAAGTAAATTATATTGAGCGAAATGCTTGCTGGAGTAATGCCGCTTCATATTGTATTCTTTTAAAACAGAAATTGTTTCATTGCACAACAAACACGTAGGTTTACCACTTTGCATGATAAAAAAGTACCCATCAGTCCATTTGTTTTGGAATTGAGGACATTCGGTGTCCATTTTCCGCTTTTTAAACCAGACATCTTGATAGATGTTTCTCTTATGGGCTGAATTTGCTTGAATATTTCCCGATTCTTTTCTTATCAGTTGTTAAGAAGTAATGAGTTGACACGCGCGCTGAGCGGTTTATATATTACTCGCAATAAGCAAGTAGAATACTCTCGATCGTACGCGAATATGCGATGCGAGCAGTCAGAGCCGACTGTTATGACTAACGTTATGAATAACGCTTCAAGGTCATCGGACGGCTTCCCGAATGTTTATCTTTATCCGTTTGTATCTTTCTAACAACTATTTCTGACTCGATCTGTGGGTTGCCCATATATGTATGTAAAGTAAAGAAACTAGTTTATTTTTTAATGTATACGTTTGCATTCAGAAAGCAAATTTACAGTGTGTTGCTTGAATCAACTTGAAGTACGTAGAAAGCTAAACAATTTGGTTTACAAGGGTGAACTTTGGACTTGCTGCAACACTGTAAAATCTTAAGAATAACGACCTGTTTACTTGTGGAATTTGTGGTGTACAGATAAAATTCCTTTGTGTTATATAATATTTACTTTTGTGTTCTTTAAGTTGCTTGAAAATATTCTATTGTTTTATTTGTATTCGTATAATTATGGGCTGTCGACTAAACCAGCCACTGAAATATGATACGAGCACAGAATCGAAACGAGTCCAAAACCAATTTACAGATCGAAGGCTGTTTTTAAGATCGGGGGCGTTTTAGCAGGTAGATTTAAATTATGGAAAGGCCTTTAGCCGAGAATTCCCATATTTGAAATGTTGTGAACCCGAAGGGACCGAGGGTTGCATTTTAGAATGCGAGGGTGCTTATGTGTTTTTGGGCAGTCTGTAGGCGAGATCGCACATGTGTGGACGCGAACCTAATTCTCCGCGAGTGTGTGATTCCGCCGCGATTATGTTTTGAAGTGAAATGAATTGTAGATTATAATTGAGCGAATAAAACGATGAGGTCTGTAATATCTAAGTAGAATACTAGTGCCTGAGTAGCTTAGTGAATGTAGCTATTGTTCAGCGAATACGAACATTCGATATTGTCTCGTACTGATGCTGATTGTAGACAGCTTTGTTAATTGGATCGCTGTTCATTGTCGCAGAGGGTGCCCTCGTACCTGGGTTAATGGCTATCCGGCGAGATAGCCCACGACCCTTGACCTGATAAGCATTGTGCTTATCAGTGACCCAATTAGCGCGATTGGGTGGCTTGGGAAGCCTATCTCCCAAAGATGCCTTGTACCTGTGTCTTTTACGGTCCATGCGGCCACCGTAATTGCGGGTTACATTGACATGGGTTGGACCCATTGATGCCGTTAACGTTCGGTTAAGGCATACTAGATGCGGTAAGCATCCGTGTTTTCAGGATTATTACAGGCACATCATCGAAGGTGCACCGAAGAATATACCTGATGATAGCTTCTTCGAGATGCGGCGCGGGACGACGCGGGGGGCCCATACGACCCTCTGTAAGTATTATGTGATGAGCACATTACTGCTAAAAGCTGAATATTTGTTGTTTTGCTTGCATGACTGTGGAATTGACTGAGCTTGTGTTCGCGTCAGGCGTGTGTGACCACCTGCTAAATGAAAGGCTCGCCGACCACTTTGCAACCCCCAGTATCACGTTTCTGATTTACAACCTCAGACAGCAGGGGCGTTATGGAATTTCTGGTAAGTCGCCAGTTCTTGTGAAATTTATGCATGTGACCGATCTGAATCCTGGAAAAACAAATTAGCCCAGGGCACCGAAAATATGTGCCTACATTTGTATAATGGACTGCCTGGGGCGTTTTCAACAAAAATGTGCTTTTTTCCAAACGAATGCAGATATGCAACCCATATTACATTGATACTAATGTTAGCATTGCGCTGCTTCTCTTTATAAATATAGTATTCTTTGGTTCTAGTACTGTTTATGACTTCCGGTGTATTTTGCTATGTTAATTTTAGCTTTCCGCATTTATAATAAGTATGTTTACTGCAGACATTGAATCTTAGTATTTAACCCCAGTTTGACCTAATTACCACATGATGTTTGCTTTAAAACTACAGTACGTCATTACTGTCGAATTCAAATAGTTGGCCGAGCTGTGAAAGTCATTTGGGGTCGTGGTTATTAGCTTCAGGCACGTTTAATTGCTTTTTGATGCCGTGGAAAAGGGCTGCAGTAAAAGTTACATGTTTCGGGCCAAAAATTCCCTTTAGTCATACAGGGCGTGCGTACGAGAATTTGTCGTGTCAGCCTACAGGCCCGTTGGTCTAGAAATTGCATAATCGCCGTTTAAAACTTTTGATATTGTAAGTGCGATAGGGCGCGATAGATCGTCACTTACTATCAACACAGCGGCTTCGCACCGTGGGGACAACAAATTTACCTGCCCACATCTCGAATAAAACACAAGTGTCGTAAATTTACCCCGGGTTGTTGCGTATATTGCAAGTTTGATGCTATTGAAAATTTTAGCTAGTGCCAGTTATCGAATATTTCCTTACCAAATATAGACGCGTATGCGTTTAGTTTCGTCTTGCGACGGATTCTAGCAGCAGTTCAAGTTTTTTTGTTATAACTCCAGGTTATCGGTACGAGATTTGTATAATTTCGTGTTGACACAAAAGTGTGGGTTCCTGCTACTTGTGCCGCATCACCAAATTCCCTCATCGACCTCAGCCGCCAAAGGCAGATTTCCACCAACATATTGCCAGTTCAGCTTTCCAAGTCACAGGTATCACCTGGACGATATATTTATGGAGTTAATAAAAACATATGAGCGTACCCAGTGACGTGATGTATAGATAGGGTGCTCGCTAGTTAAACTGACACAAATTTGAGTTAACGTCATGCTCTTTCTTTTCGCTGTTTGCGTGAAAATTCAACAGGCACTCCCTGCCGGTTTTTGTATTAAGTAAGTCGGCAGAACGTTGCGTATTTGATGTTCATATAATCTGTGTGTTATCGTATTAATTTAGGACGAAGTGCCCTTTAGGGGTGCGGTGTTGAGTTGGCATAGCCAGAGTAAAACCTTTTTTGAGTCAAGCTTTCTCCCTCTGCACTTAATCTAAGGGAACCTTCGCTATATTTTGTTGTGTTTCTTTTGAGGTCTTGGAATTTCGTTATCCGCCGATTGTCGTAGTTTCAAGCTTCCAACAATTGTTTTAACCTTTTATATACACTGTATGTTTTTCTGGTTTACACCTCCAATAGCTTTGTGTTTTTCTTTGGGTAAAAATATAATTCAATTAAGCTATAAAGGAACATTGTCTTTAGGGCGTTGTGTTCAAACGTTGAATTGAGTTATTGACTGAATTTTTGTAAATACATTGTAAGGGAAAGTTGAACGCCGCCAACTAAAGCAATCAGGTCTATAGTTGAAAAGAAATCAAGTTTCACGTAAGTATTTATTGCACAATAGCACCCACTGCTTTGACCGTGGACAAGGCACTTCCTCAAAGCTGTAGTTATACAATCCACGGTGGCGCCTTGTCATCCCATCATAACTTATTCTGTTCGGAAGCAGGCCCGGACTACACAAGTATCGTACCACCCCTCGCCGCAAGCTAGCCGCGGACGATCGCGACCTCTACTACCGTTGCCTTCAAACACAAACTGAACTGTGGTAAATGCGGTCCGGTATCGTCGTAAAATTCCGATTATACCCTTACAATTTAATCGCAAGTTCTTCACATTGCGCATTTGTCTGTTTCGCAGCTCCTTTTGCTTCATAGTGCAATAGACGTTTTTGTCTTCGTTCTTTTGTATCTATGCCAGGTTTTTTCTTTTGCTTTCTGTGTCTCTTCATTTTAGCATGCGCCCTTTTCGTTTTCTTTTTTGTGCTTGAATTTACTGTTGTTGTGCCACATACCTATCTTACTGTTTTCTTTTAATTTCTACTATTCTTAAGATTTGAATGATATATTTTTAAATCTCTTCTAATGTTTCTAGTTCCTTTCCTGTTAATGTCCTCATGTTCCACGTTGCAAGCCTTATCCTATTTCTCGCCTACGATTAACTTATATTCCGTCCCTGTCAGAAGGATATGTTATTTCTCTGAATAATTTTGAATATAGTACATGCAAAGTGAGGCATTCATTATTTGTTTTCTGGTTAAAGAAGCATGAGGCACTATAAATCAATTGCTGTTGGCACATGTAACTGCAGTAAACCTGGCACCAACAGAGATAAATAAGCTCGTTTCAAAGGTGACAGAGTGATGTTTATTTAAAAAATTAGAGTTGCTACCACAATCTTGTACGTTATAAAATAAATGAAAGTTGAAAATCAGATTTGCATTCCTCTCTAAAAAAATTCCACGTAATTTTAAAACAATTGACTTACAGAATATGGCGCAAAAAATCGAAAATTGTCACTTTCGTAGTTTAAACCACCTACAATGTGTGAATGCTGAAATACACGTGATTAACTCTTGGCATAGAGGTACTTACTGTTTTGATTTGGCAAACGGAATTACAAATTGCATATGTTTAGTAAGATAGAACGTCTTGGGCACTTTTCCCGTGCGCTTGAGCTTCTGGGCTAAATTCCGCGTCAAGGACCCACGAAGATTCTTCCATCGGCTCTTGCATTCTTCCGCTGAAAATAAAGGAAGAATGTGATAAGATTTTGGGTGGAAGTAAACGAAAACATATACGTCGCTTGAATGCGGCAATAAACTGCGGAGGCGCACTTTATTCTGGGAACCTTAGGAAAACAAAAATAATACACCTGAAAACATGGGAAATACACAAAATTTTCCGAATTGCTCAGACAGGAGCGTCGCAATACGAGACTGCTTCTAGAAAGTAAAGAAATTTGGAACTGGGGTTATTTCTTAAACAGCAGTTTGAGAAGTGGGTAACCTCGTTGGGAATGTTTTATGTCCTACAACTCGAGACAACTTTGTAAGCACACATGTTTCAATGGGACATGTTTTAATAATAAATGTTTAGCTATTATCAATTCCAAAATAATTCACTCGGGCGGTCGCAAAGTGCACGAAAGGAAATACATGCTTAGCAAGGCAAAGGCGCTGTTCAAACTTGGAGATGGGTTATTAAAGAATTCCATTCTTGCTCTTCTGATGCAAATTCAGCACGTGTACCCACACATGCCACCGTCCGTGATCAATGCGTCATCGTTTCGCATAAACAATCAGGATTCTATTCCGATTATTCCTTTTAAGGCGAAGTGTCGATTGTGTGGTGCACCTTTCTCGTACACCGCCATCTGCTATAATACTGAGAATAGAGTTACGGTAGTGTTATTGTACGTTTAATATTGGGAGTTTTGACACAGTTGATCGAATGCACATAAATGGCCAGTTAACGCGTATTCCAAAATGGGGAAATCTCTCTTATTCCATGGAATAACAGATTCATATTTTTTGTTAATAATGTTAATTATCATTTTTTAAATTATTTTTTCGTTGGCCGCTTGTTAATTTCAATATTAATGAATTATTTTTCCTAAAAAAGGATGGATTAATAGATGTCATTAATACACTATTTTTTATTAATACACTCTTTTTCATTGATTAACTGTTTTTGTGATTTTGACGTTTTGATGATAATTTGTATGGAGGTTAGTTGTATTAATCAAATTTTTCACTGCAAAAAAAGATTTTGTGGTCAACGAAAAATTTTTGTAATCAACTCGTTTATTAATGGGCGATTAATAATCTCAACTATTAAAGGCACTCCCTCGCTATCGCTCGTTCGTGCTTTAAACAGTTTCGATTATTAATCGCCTTCATTAACACACTTGTTGGTTAAATAACTATTAAATTTTTATTTATTGAAATTAAAGTGTCCTCAGTGAATGAGTCCGGCACAGCATTTTGTTATTATTATTAAAGAAATTGACCAGTCTTATGGCCCTAGGGGGGTACGACCGAACCGAGCGCCGTCGTACAGGGGGGGCGAAAATCATGAACAAAATCTTAAACATCCCAAACGCTGCCTTCCGCAATCGCAGTCTATAGTGAAGTGTATAAAAATCCCGGAGGTTTCGGTCATACAATTTTTGCGGTTGATTTTTTCAAAACATACTAAATTGGCAACGTCGCAGTTTGTTGTTCTACGTCGTGTGGGTGCAAATTTATTTGATTTTATGGCGATTTTTAACCTAACAACTTTTTTACCTACCGAATAATATTGTAATGTCACAAATTTAATTCATGGAAGTTTTAGCTGTTTTCGTAAGCCACCCGTTTTTATAACAAGTGCCAATAACCTTTCTTTATGAAGTAACTAATAAATGAATAGCTAGAGTTATTTTGTTAACATTCACAAATTGTTAGGGATTTTAAAAACTTTCGTTTCCCTAGAGACTTGTTGGTACAAAAACAGAAGCTAGGTGGTTCTTGTTAAACATCTGCAAACAATAAGTGTATAGACAATTGTCTAAGTAAATTTGCTTGAGATAATTACCGTTCTTAGTTTGTATACTAATTAGTTACAATGCGTATTACTGTCTTGAGGGTCTCATTCTAAATGTACATTTAAATGTTTGCAGTTATACTTATAAGCCCGAACAATAACTAAGGGGTAAGCCAATTGCATGACACAGCGTTATAAAACTTAACCAGTGTTTTTCTACAAATTTATCAGTTGGATTTATCAGTTATTCAGCTTGATTTATCAACCTTTATTAACTTTATCGATCGTTCTTCGGTGCTCTTAAACGTTTTCGTTTTATTTATGGATTCATTCTGAGCACAGAACCAGCTGCACGTTCTCACGTTTGGTGAAGTTCCCAGACGTCAATTTTTAAAGTTATGTGTTTACTGATCATATAAAGTCATTACTTAATACTTAATATTTTATGTAACTATTTCTAAAAAGTTTGTAATAATGGTACTGAGAATTGTTCTGACAGCAAACTTAGTGTTGATTGCATTCGAAATGGTTATTTGAGGATTATCACATACTGTATAAAATAATCGTGATTTGAATATTACAAACTCGTATGGTATTTTCAATTTGTTAGTTTCCTAAATAGCTTGAACTACAATATTTACACATTTGAGTTATTATTTGGGTGAGATATTGCAATGATATTAGTATGCCCCCCTTGTAAAATGAAATAAATAAAACGAGTATTACCACAATCACTATACAGTTTTAATATGAACAACTGACTCTCTCAAGGCTTATTAAAAATTATACTTTGTTTAATTATTTAAATGCAATAATAAATGGTATATTGCCCCCTATATTTTAATTATTGGCAACTAAATCAAATTAATTCGCCAGCTAGCTTTTGAGACCTCAATATCAAAGAGTTGGATTGTAACGCACAGTATAAAATTTATTCTAGTATAGCAAATGCTCACTTTCAAATGAGTGACAGTTAACCTCAAAATTGACAGAGCTGTTCGTACCCACAAAAATCCAGCGAAATTTGAACGCAAATCGACCAGCAATTAATAAATTCACCCCAGGGAAGTAATCACAATGCAATTTATCGAATCAAGTTGTTTGGGCTAACCTGCATTTGTCTTCTTTCTACGTCATAGGTGACGCCAACAGGCAACTGTTTTATTTCCTGCTTGGCGAATCCGTTTCCTGTCCACTGCAGAATGGGATGACGCCAAGCTCGCAATTTCATTGTGGAATGCTCCCTGTGGCTGCTAGCTATCTTTGGACCTCGCACGAAGTCTTCTCCAGCTGTTGTACCTTCAACTGCACCTCTCTCTGCTTCCAGCCTTCTAGAATCTGGCTTCAAAAGTTGACCTCACACGCGTGTCACGTTTTCAAAGGACGTCAACCTCGTGTCTACCTTCTGGGACGCTTTTAGCAAAGGCCCCTTTATACGCTGCACACTGCTATCGGCTTCCCGCAGCTCCACAACTTGCCAAAATATTAGCTTCGAAGTCACACACAAATGGGCGAAGCTTCATGATCAATTTCCTCTAAAACTGCACGTTGAAACTTTATGAAATTATGCACAACTGGGCTCTGCACACTGGCAAATAAATAAAACCCAACAACTGGCACAAATAATAACTTTTAATGTACAAATTCAAATAAAAACTTGAGAGCCAATATTAGATCAGCTTCATACTAAATTGTTTTTGCTAAATGTCATTGCGGACCACTTTAACCGCACCTTGATTGCTTTTATGCACTTTTAGTTTATAAAAACTGGTTCACAAGTTATTTAGCACTGTATTGTAGTCTTCTATCATTTTCAGGTTGCTTTTCACATGCTCTTTGCATTACTGTGCTATCTTACACTGCTTTGTAACCCTTCAGCTGCGTTATCGATTTGTTGGCATAATGATATGAATACAGAACGCTGCATAAAACCTTTGTAACGCTTCGAAACATCGCTGTACTTAAGCAAAATCACTATCATGTCTTGACGTTACAAAATTAACCTGTCAGTCATCATAACTTAGATGCATTGCCACACCGAGCACAAACCACTAAAAATAAGCTGTTTCATTCAAATACCCCTCAATCTCAATCTCAATGGCCTTCTTCTACAGTCCATTTCTGAACATAGGCCGTCTTCAAATTTTCCCATATGTTTCTGTTCTGTGCTACTTTTGTCCAATTTAACCCTGCTGTCAGTTTCAGATCATTTGTCCAGCGTGATGGTGGTCGTCCTCTTTTACGTTTTGCAGTATATGGTCTCCAATGTAAGATCGCATTAGTCCATCTGCCGTCCTTGCATCTAGCTACATGGCCGGCATAGTTTCATTTTAGTTCAGCAATGGTTTCAATTACATTTTTGATCTTAGTAGTTTTTGGAATCCATATATTGCTTTTCCTGTCTCCGAGAATTTTCCTCTCCATTGCTCTCTGTGTCATAGCTATTTTCTTCATTGATTGTTTGGTGATGGTCCATGTTTGGCATCCATAAGTTAGCACGGGAAGGATACTTTGTTCAAATAGTCGGGATCTTAATCTTAGAGAGATATTTTTATTTTTAAGCGTATGTCCCAGTCTACCGAATGCCATCCACGGCAGTGGCGTGTATTCAAATACCAGCCTCTGTTAAATAAATTACAGTTATCAATGTTTACCGGTGACTTATTGTTGCAATAAATAGAATACCAATTCTGGGCCTATTTGACTCATTCTTTATTATTCGTACGTTTGCAATGCAACCAGAATTTATTTAGACATTATACTATTAGAATATATCCATACACTTAATCTATTAAATATAATCGTTATTATTGAGTATATGGTTGTGTTTTCTCGATGCTTTATGTGTTCTTAAGAAATCATCATAACTACCTCGAGTGGCGATACTGAGGTATTTCAAGTCGCGCACTTTAAGAGCCTGGCGTCTATTTATTAATGTTATAATTGTAACGATTGGTCCTTTATTTTGAATTTGAACTACGACCACTCCACCGTTATATTATGCAGGAGCTAACGGGGTCTTACCAGCACCATAAGGTAAGATTAATGTTATGTTATAATTGGTTTTGTTAGAACTGTCAGTTTCTGCACGTAACAATTTTGTTTAAACCAAACTGTTAGTCATTGTGGGGGTACCATCTCAAGATGTCCCACCGCCTAGATACATTCCTAGAGCCGTCCCTGTGGCTAGCGCCAGGTCCAATCTAACGTGTTCCCATTTTTCATGTGCGGAGGTTTAAAAACCGCTATTTCAGAGGCGACTTAGCCAATAATGTCAGAATTCAACCCTTCACGGTCCGCCTATGTGAAACCAATTTGAACAAAGGGCATTCGTTTAAACCCGACTATTATATTTAGGTTTAGGTTGATGTAACTATGCTTTAATCGATTAATCGATCCGGTGTTTTTAATGCGTAATTTGAATACTGGGGTTAACGAAATTCAGGTGATTTTCCTGGAAAAGCGTGCCGTTTGGACAAAGGTGTAATATCAGGCATGCTACTGAATAATTTAAGGCCGCCTTCAATAATTCACTGTTTTGGCACGGTTTGGCAATATGAGGCTCCGTAATAAATTTGTTTTCCGTTAGGGAAACGACTGCTAGTGGGATACCAATTTAAGTGGCGGACTTCTATGAAAGCAAGCTCTTAGATAATATTATTAACAGTTGTTTTTTTTGTTATCACGACTAATATTTTATGTAAAAAATTTGCCGACCTTGAATATAAATCCAGATTTAATTATTCTGGTACAATATGAAGGTACCGCCAGAAATAGCACTGCGGCAAATTTTGTACGAACTAATGTTAATGGTAGAAATTTTTTAATCAACACATACCCTTTATCGAGTCCTACTATTTTTGGAATTATGTAACAAGGTTATTCCACCTACAGTTGCCTATCATAGCCTATTATCTAGTTACTCTAATACATGGAGGTTACTATTTACTATGTCTGCTCCTTTTGTCGTCGAAAAATAGATCCCACGAAGCAAATGTAGAGGTAGTAAAATGTTAGTGTACAATATGTCCTCAGATTGAGCATACTATAAGCGGAGCTGTTTTGATTCTACACGAAAACATCAAAGCAATAACAATTCCTGCTTGATTTGCAACAAATAATTATTTTATTATTTTCTGCCATTTTCTTCTGCGCCCTCCGGCTACCTCAATTTCCATAGTCTTCATTGCACATGTCCCCACCATCTCATTCTACATTCCCTTTGTTTGATTCACACAGATGCGTGCATCAAAACCTTTTTGATTATAATTAATCACGTAATTCAAGTCATAACTGTTTTATCTCATTCAAAGGTCGTGGTAAAGCCAAATTTGCATCTTGCCGTATTTGTTTGCCTCTGTTAATGTTGGAAAGGAATTTGTAAGCTTCCCTTAATGGCTTTAAAGCGGATGGATACATTTTCTACTAGAACTTAAGCCGACTTAGCATATTTGGGAATCATGGGTTTATGGATTTCGTTCAATTGCCTCATTGAGAGAGCTTAGCATTAAGGTTTCTTAGAATAAGCATTTTTCCTAAATAACGTGCGATGCTCCGATTGGCTACGCAGGATCGCCTCAGCCAATAGTGTTTGAGCTTGCCCCTCCTTGAATTGGCGAGTTCGTCTCGCTGTAAATTCAGAGTTAGTTAGATTCAGAGCCTCGAGGAAGCAAGTTCAGCTATGCTTTGTGCTAGTTTGCGTTTCGGTCTAACTCCCTGGTAAAGTCGTTTCCAGGTTGTTTTGTGTTACGGTTACGCGCAATTCGCTATTTTCGCGTGGCCAATCCAAGCGTGTCACAACAGTTGAAGCTTTTGTAAAAAACCATCGGTCCATCAGTGACGTTTGTAATCGTTGTTACTCAATATACTCGTGTTTGTTAAGTCTTGTTTCACTCCAACAACTAACTGAACCCAAGTTAGGGTTATTAAGTGGCAGTTCCCGGCAATCCCATTGAACCGGAACTCGCAGTGGATTAATTGGGGGCCCCATTCGTGGAAGCCTCTTATCAAGTTAATCGTACAAAAAACATTGGTCCTTCGAGCCGGATTTGGAAGAAGCTAAAAAACGCGAGTGTACAAGTTTCCAGTAGCTGGTGGATGCAATTGCTCCAACATCATTTCGTCGGAGAGCGTCAAGAAGCTTCGCCAACACCAGGAAATTCAACCATCGAGAGCTTACACCGAGTCCAGGTCCCACGTCAAGCGGCAGCGATCGGCAGCGGGTTGGTTTTCTGTTCGTCAAGAAGTTACTACGTTCTCAAATCAAAAGTAAGTCCTCTTCCATTACACCTTCGTTTAGTGTTGTTTTTTGCTTGTGTCAGTCATGGTGGAAACTCGTTCGCAATCAGCGGTCATGTCGGAAACTCACGCTTTAACCACTCGTTGCAAATTCATAAAAGCCCAAGTAGATCGTTTCGAAACTCTATTTCATAGAATTTCTTCGTCCAGCCCCGTGAATGCTCACGAGGTCGGCAACTTGTCAGAAGAGTTTAGTTGTTTCCAAAATTTGTTGGATGAGTATAAGAAGTCAATGGAGGGCCTAATGGAGGCCGACGCTGAAAACTTTGATGAACTTTTCAATGAATTTGACTCTTTTATGACTCATTTTAGCGAGATTAGTAGCGCAGTAAAGGAATTCTTATCAAAAAATAAGATCAGTTCGGGTATAAAACCGAATGTAGGTCAAAATTCTTCGCAAAGTGGCCCTTCAGGAGAGCTCGCTGGATTAAGATTACCACCCTTAGATTTGCCTTCCTTTTCGGGGAAATTCGAGAATTGGGTTCAATTTCATGACTCCTTTACGTCGCTTATTCATAACAACGTTAATTTGACCAACGTTCAGAAATTTTACTATTTGATTTCTTCCCTTAAGGCAGAAGCTGCTAGTTCAATCTCGTCGTTAAAAGTTACCAACGATAACTATACCATTGCTTGGGACATTCTAGTCAAGCGATTTGAAAATAAGAAACTGATCGTAAAATCAAACATAAATGCGTTATTCAGTTTAGAGAACGTAAAAAAGGATTCACATTCGTCTGTTCAAAGGCTGCTCGATAGTGTAGTTAGAATTTTGGAAATTTTAAAGGCGTACGGGGAACCCACAGTCGACACCATACTAATACATATCATAGTTTCGAAGCTCAGCTCAGCAATGCAGACTGACTGGGAATTATGCAAACATGCCGGACAATTTCCTACTTTGCGAGAGTTGTTAGATTTTTTAGAGAGCAAAAGTCACTTATTAGGTTCGCTGGAAGCTGCGAAAATAGGTTCGAGTTTGGGAAATCAGGGATCCGAGCAAAAAAGTCATGCACGCGCTCATGTAGCCAGAGAGCAAGGTAATCACTCTTGTGATTTTTGCAAAAATAGTAATCATTCGATTAGCGCTTGCGAATCATTCTCAAAATTGTCGGTAAACGCTCGTATCGAAGAGGCGCGTCGTTTGAAATTATGCAACAATTGTCTCAAGCCCGGACATTTCGTGGTAAAATGCACATCGTCGAGATGCCGCGTATGCAGAAAAAAGCACCATACTTTACTGTGTTTGCGTCCAAAGCGCGACGCGCACGAAAATACTTCGTCGCCGCGTCCTGGACCGCCAGAATCCAGCAGTGACGCACGGGAGGTCGGGGCCGTCTCCCCGAGCGAGGCACCAGTCGCATCCGTTTCAGCAGCTTGTAGCCGTCCTGCAATCGCGGCGCCAGCGCAAGTTTTATTGTCCACGGTTAGCGTATTCGTAGAAGGATCCTCCGGGTCATTTTCCCGGGCAAAAGCTCTTTTGGACCCCGGATCCCAACTTAACTTAGTTAGCGCCGACTTGTGTTAAAATTTGAAAATTGAGAAACGAGGTAATATCACCTCACTGTCGGGTGTTGGTGCCAGGGCTCTGAACGCTGAATTCAGAGCAAACGTTCGAATCCGCTCCCGTAACGGGAAATACGAGGACATTTTGAGCTGTATTGTGTTAGACAAAATTACGGACCCTCTGCCGGCCCTTTCTTTCTCGTTGAGGGATTTGAAGATCCCACCAAACATTGTGCTAGCCGATTCAGATTGTAATACACCGGGAAAGATTGATCTTTTATTAGGCGCGAATGTCTTTTGGCAAGTGCTCTGTCAGGGACAGGTGAAATTGGGCCCAGAGAAGCCATTCTTAACAAAAACTCTTTTTGGTTGGGTTTTAGGCGGAAACATGAACATCGAAAATCGAGCGCTCATGCTTTCAAATAGAGTTCATTTAAGTGTAGCCGGCATCGAGCACGGCATTCAGAGATTTTGGGAAATCGAGGGGGCTTACGGTTCATCAGGCCGACTCTCTGCTGATGACAAATTTTGCGAAGACCATTTTCAATCGACTACGAAACGGGCGTCGTCGGAGCCGCGTAGGTTCATCGTGAGCATACCTTTCAGGAAAGATGCTCCATCGCTGGGAGACTCGCGCGGTATAGCGTTAAAGCGTTTCTATTCATTAGAAAACAAATTGTCAAAAAATCCCGAGTTGAAAACCGCGTATTCCGCATTTCTCAAAGAATACGAGTCGCTTGGTCACTTGAGCAAGGTGGACGACGAAGCGAGCCTTCCTCATCCTAGGTTTTATTTACCACATTTGCCAGTCATAAAGGAGGACAGTTCAACGACCAAACATCGCGTTGTTTTTGACGGCAGTTGTGCGTCCTCCTCCGGAGTATCGCTTAACGACCTTCAACATAAGGGCCCAGTGGTCCAGCAGTCGTTGTTTGCAATTCTTTGTCGCTTTAGGCAATTCAAGTACGTGCTGAAAGCAGATTGCGCCAAAATGTATAGGCAAATTCTCGTGGACCCCTCGCAGACGCAATACCAATTAATTTTATGGCGTGACGACAAAACCTCAGCGGTAAAATGCTTCAAATTATTAACGGTCACCTACGGTACTAAATCAGCCTCGTACCTAGCAACTAGGTGCTTGATACAAATCGCCCAGGAAATCGAAGCATCGCTTCCAGAGGCCTCATTAAGAATTAGCCGGGATTTTTATGTAGATGACCTACTGACTGGTTTTGAAAATAGGGCGGAAGCCATAAAAACGCAATTCGAAATTAGTAGCGCTTTGTCGGGGTACGGGTTTGAATTGCGAAAGTGGGCATCCAACGACAGTGAAGTAGCTAGCGCCATTGGTGTAGATCGCGGCAGCGTAGAGCCCATTTCTTTGACGGAAGACGCCACGGAGAAAACTCTCGGCATTTTTTGGGATACTCGGCGGGACGTGCTAAGTTACAGAGTGAACCCTAGCTGTTGCAAATCAGTTACCAAGCGGGCTATACTCTCTAGTATGGCTCAAGTATTCGATCCCTTGGGACTACTTGGTCCAAGCGTTCTAACTTTGAAACTTCTCGTGCAACGGCTTTGGCAGTTGAAGTTGTCATGGGACGAAACGGTGCCCATGGAGATGCGCTCCAGATACGACGAACTCCATTCTTCATTACGCTCTTTGGGCTCGTTGGCAATTCCGAGACGGGTAATTTGCGATGACATAAATTCGATAGATCTCCACGGATTTGCGGACGCGAGTTCTGTAGCCTACGGGTGCGCCGTGTATATACGTTGCGTTGACGCGCGCGGTAATGTCACCACCAATTTGCTTTGTGCTAAGTCAAGGGTCGCTCCATTAAAAACAATATCCTTGCTTCGTTTGGAGCTTTGCGCAGCCTTACTGTTGGCTCGTTTGATTAAAACTATACTCGATTCCTCCGCATTTAAATTTGACCGCGTGTACTATTGGTCGGACTCCACCATAACTCTGCACTGGATAAATAAGGATGCGAGTAATTGGAAGACGTTCGTCGCGAACCGGGTGTCCGAGATTCACGAACTAAGCAATAGGGAAGAATGGTTTCACGTGCGTACAAATTGCAACCCGTCCGATATAATTAGCAGGGGAATGTTACCCCAGGAGTTACTCAACTCACGCTTGTGGTGGCACGGGCCAGAATTTTTGTCACAGGCGGACTTAAAACCCCAGCCCGTTAAAATTGATTCGGGTGAGCTAGCAGCCCAAGAGTCGCGCCCAGTAGTGGCCACTCTTCACCATCGCGTCCCAGAATTTGAACTTTTCAGGCGCTATTCCAGTTTTACAAAATTACAGCGCGTAGTCGCGTACTGCCTGCGTCTCGCGAGAAACAGAAACACCGAAACGCGCTGGTCGGGACCTCCAGCCATTGACGAATTGGAGGACGCGACTCGCCGCCTGATCAAAATTGCCCAGGCGGAAGTCTTTTCCGGAGAAATAGCAGTTTTGTCTAAAAAAGCGCCATTGCCGAAAAATAGTGCGCTGCTTTCTCTAAACCCATTTCTGGACGATCAGGGCCTACTGCGCGTGGGCGGCCGTCTAGAAAACTCCACTCTAAGCTTTGATCAGAAACATCCCCTTTTGTTACCAGCTAGTCACCCTTTGTCGTTGCTAATCGTGAAGCAAGAGCATTTGCGGCTCTTGCATTGTGGACACTCGGTGTTACTGGCCTCATTGCGGGATAAGTTTTGGATCGTGAGAGCCAAAGACCTAATACGTAAAGTAATACACAATTGCGTGATATGCTTCCGGGCCAAGCCTAAGATGAATGAACACTTGATGGGATCACTACCCGAAGCTCGTGTCACACCCTCTCCCCCTTTCAGTAATTGCTGGATAGATTACGCGGGTCCCGTGTTTATAAAAAACAAATCCGGGCGAGGCGCGAAAGAAGTAAAGGCTTACGTAGCCCTATTTGTGTGTTTAGCCACGAAGGCTATTCATCTTGAACTCGTGGAAGACCTCACGACGGAGGCTTTCATCGCATCATTGAGGAGATTCATCTCCAGACGCGGTTTACCCTCCAACATATTTTCTGACAATGCTACCTGTTTCACCGGTGCCAGAAATCAGCTATCGGAATTAAAAAATATCCTGTCAGGCTCTAGTGAGCAATGCATAAGGGAAGAATTGTCGAAACATAACATTAAGTGGAATTTTATTCCGGCACGCTCTCCGCACTTTGGCGGCATTTGGGAAGCGGGGGTAAAGTCATTGAAATATTATTTAAGGCGAATATCTTGCAATGCAAAGTTAACTTTCGTTGAGTATTACACCATGCTGACTCAAGTGGAGGCGATACTAAATTCCCGTCCACTCTGTGTTCTCCCTACCGACGCCTCATTCCCCGAAGTCCTTACTCCTGCCCACTTCTTGATCGGTCGGAAGCTGACTTCGTTTCCGGAAGCCCAACTCCAGGGCATACCGGAAAATCGTCTCAGCCGCTATGGGCTGGTCCAGCGGCTGTCCCAGCAGTTTTGGGATCGCTGGTCCCGGGACTACCTCCACCTCCTGCAGCGCCGGCCTAAGTGGAAGTCCTCCAGCACGTCTCTAGCCCCCCAGGTGGGCGACGTGGTACTCGTCCACGACGAGGCATCTCCAAGCTACCGTTGGCCACTGGCAATCATTTCGGCCACATATCCAGGAGCGGATGGTGTTGTGCGTGTGGTGCAAGTGCGCGATTCCCGAGGGAATCTCCTGAAACGCTCGGTGCGTAAAGTGTACATCCTACCCAAAGACGATCATTGCGATCAAGGGCAATAAACATTGACTTTGCTCTTAGTTGGTAGTTTTCGCTAATTGAACATTTTGCTAGGTTTAGTTGTTTCTTTGCTTGTATTCATGCTAGTTGTAAGTTATCTGTAAGACTCTTGGATTATCATCTGTCATTAGTTCTTGTTATGCATTTGATTATTTTGTAGTGTTAGATTTCAGTTTAATTTTGGGATTTAATCACGTCGTGCCATAGTCGGCACTTCGGGGGCGGCATGTTTGATTCACACAGATGCGTGCATCAAAACCTTTTTGATTATAATTAATCACGTAATTCAAGTCATAACTGTTTTATCTCATTCAAAGGTCGTGGTAAAGCCAAATTTGCATCTTGCCGTATTTGTTTGCCTCTGTTAATGTTAGAAAGGAATTTGTAAGCTTCCCTTAATGGCTTTAAAGCGGATGGATACATTTTCTACTAGAACTTAAGCCGACTTAGCATATTTGGGAATCATGGGTTTATGGATTTCGTTCAATTGCCTCATTGAGAGAGCTTAGCATTAAGGTTTCTTAGAATAAGCATTTTTCCTAAATAACGTGCGATGCTCCGATTGGCTACGCAGGATCGCCTCAGCCAATAGTGTTTGAGCTTGCCCCTCCTTGAATTGGCGAGTTCGTCTCGCTGTAAATTCAGAGTTAGTTAGATTCAGAGCCTCGAGGAAGCAAGTTCAGCTATGCTTTGTGCTAGTTTGCGTTTCGGTCTAACTCCCTGGTAAAGTCGTTTCCAGGTTGTTTTGTGTTACGGTTACGCGCAATTCGCTATTTTCGCGTGGCCAATCCAAGCGTGTCACAACAGTTGAAGCTTTTGTAAAAAACCATCGGTCCATCAGTGACGTTTGTAATCGTTGTTACTCAATATACTCGTGTTTGTTAAGTCTTGTTTCACTCCAACAACTAACTGAACCCAAGTTAGGGTTATTAAGTGGCAGTTCCCGGCAATCCCATTGAACCGGAACTCGCAGTGGATTAATTGGGGGCCCCATTCGTGGAAGCCTCTTATCAAGTTAATCGTACAAAAAACACCCTTTCCTTCAGTTTTATGTGATCGGTGTTCATTTTGTTCCTTATTTCCTCATTTCTTATTCTATCTAATATATTGACCATCTCAGCATTTTCAACTTGGCAACATTCATCCACTATTCTTCCTTTTTCGTCAGTACCCAACACTCTGGTTCATACATCAGGGTAGTTTTTATTTTAGTCTTATTAATATCTCCACTTATTTCACCCGCACTTCACTATTTCTCATATATATTCCTACGAATGGACGTAGTATTATCTTTTTAAATTAATTTATATTTTTTTGTAGCTATTCAATAAATGCTTGTATAAATAGTAGGTACAAAGTTAATTGAATAGCCAAGTATGCTGCCCTTTAATTTAATTGTTAAATTTTTTATCTTAATTGCCTAGCTCGATAGAACACAAACAACACAAATCAGGATTGGGTTTTAACACTGGGGTAAAATAGTTTCATTAAATTGTCCTTAGATCCAATGCAAAACTTGATTACAAGATATTCTCGCTTTATTTTTAGTGAAGCTGTATTTATGCTTTGAAATAACCTCACTGGCACTTAATACCGAATAAAACAACTAATAACAATCTATTTAATCAGGTAAGTCTTATCTCTTTGTATCTGTCAAATTCCATGCGATTAAAAAATGCTCATTTCAGGTACCTGTATATTCGTTGATCAGCTACTTTCAACTCGACTGCTGGACTAGGCAGTCTGGAAACCAATTAACCACAACGACTTCAAATGCAGGATTACCTGCCGACCACGAATGGCTGCAACTGCATCACCTTCAGCTGCACGGGTCCTTCCTGTGTATTAGTAAAGACTTCCACTGCTCCAGGAACCAGCTAACGCCGTACTTAGTCCACATCTTCTACCAGAAACACCATACATTCATAAGATTAGCTCCACCAATGGTCCCCGTTTGCACTCAACCACGAACCACCTTTATTACATAAGTTTCATGTATTAATTTATATTTTATTAAGCTGAACATACGAAAATCAGAACCAACATCAAGATTTTACTTGTTAGAGATCTTATCTTTTATTATTTTGTAACTCCCCCTTATTACTTAATTCCGACATTTCATTTGTTTTATATTAACTTAACACTAGATTCCATTTTAATTTTTATAAATATCAACAATTTTGATACTTTGTCACTTTCAACACAGTTTCATTATTATTTTCAGTTAACGCTTTTAATTTTGCTTTCAGGTATCTTCTGTCTTATTGCTTATTTACAATTACATATTCTTTATGTGATTGACGTGCAAATATTCCTTAAATCGTGCTCACATCCATGCAAGTATCATCATGCGTTATGTGACTAATCTTACCATTTTTTAAACAACTTGTAATTAAATATTAATTTTAGTATGTATTAACATTATTTAGCATTGCCTTTAAAGTTATTTCACAGGAATCTTCAGCTTAACTACATTAAGTTGGCATAACCATCCTTATTAAATGTAACACCGTGACACCATCTTGTACTAATCCAAAAGCAATTATTGAGTCCAGTTCCAGTTACTAGTTTTTCAAATGGAAACCTGCTCCCAAGCTATAGTCAATCCTGTCCACCCATTTATATTAACCTTTTATATTAGCATATAATGTATCATTTCATTAAGCAGCTTTTATTTTCTCTAGTATCAACATTTTAACAATTAAACCATAACCAATTCTGTTATTTTTATTCAATTCTTCAAACAATCAAACAGAATAGCCTCTGGGTACAATACCATAGCAATATGTTCCGTCTCCCTTTGCTTTTGGTATCTATAGACCGTATCGCGTAAACCAACTAAATAATTTTAACAATATAGTAAAAATTGGATTTCCTTCCTCATGGCAACATTAATTCTATATATTTTTCTGCATAATTTGATTCTAAGCAGCAGTTCCTTTACAACCGTTGCGGATTTCTTCAATCGTTAACGAACCTATGTTATAAAAATGTAATAACTTCAATTCATAAACCAAAATGGAAACGTTTTGTACAATGTCCATTAATTTATTTTAAAATCGAAAGTAACGTTTTCTTCGTCTGTACTCAATCCGGGGACATTCTGTAATAATAAATTCATAATAATTATTCCCTTCTAAACGTCCACTCTTATTTAGATTCCTTGACAGAATTGTAAATCAAATAAATTAATTTGAACCCCATAATTTACACAGAACGATTTAAAAAAGGCAAGAAATACAACCGCAGTTCCTGGATTACTGCGATCAATTCGTTCCTTGAAAACGCTAATGTAATGGGAATAGCACTAATCGAGGGCTGTACATAATTTAACGTAATTTTTCACTAGAACAGAAAGCCTGTATCCTTCATCCTTCTTCGTTGCACTTTAATGCGTCCGAATGCTTCTAATTTAATTTTACATTTACTGTTTTCCAGTAAGTAAAATAAATCGCCCATAACTACTTTCGAGATATTTTCTGAGGAAGTACCTACTATGTAGTTCATAATGAATGACTGAACTATTGTTCTTATTATTGGTAAAAATCGTATAATCATAATGATAATTAGGTTGTTAAGTTGCGTCTAAGATTTTAATGAATTACACCCCTTTAATCTGCTCTTGCAGTTATCGTCTTCCGTTCTTGCTGTTAAGAGATTAAGGTGGTTTTGAAGATTTTCAGATTTTATTTACGGTACGCTAGGGAGAGATATGGATACATTAGAAGCAAATATATTGGGATAGAAATATTTTGCGTTGACAATTTTAAAAATATAAAAAATCGTTCGAAATTAATGATCTATCATAATGAAAAATGTATGCGAATTATAGTTACTAAAAAACTTCGTATGTGATTGTGCCGGTAGGAGCTTCCGAAACTGAATCAGATGATAAAAGCGTTAACTAGAAAAGGAAATGCACTTCTATGCACTTTTTAATAAACAGCCCACCGGTTATTATGTATTAACATTGTAATCGAATGAGAAACAACTCAGAAAAGAATATTTGTCTCTTCGTTTTAGATATGACCGGGCAGTATTTTTCTAAATGAAAATCATAGCCCTGATATTATTACTTTTTGGCCGTAAATAAAGAAGTTCGATTTGTTTGCTTTAATATTTATAAGTTTTCTAAACTATGGAGAAGCCTTATTAAAAGAAGCTAAGGGAGCAGCAGAACTAAAGGACATGAAAACTCCATATATCACGCAAAATGTCGGGAACGTGAGGCACATATCAACCATGCAAGTCATAGATAAGAACAGAAATATGTTAATAGCTGAAAATGAAATAAGCAAAATATAGTTAAGCTACTTTTGTATTTGTACCAAACGAAAGCTAAGAGATGCAGATACAACGAATAACACTGACGATTTAGAAGAACTACACAAATCTGAACATGAGCGAAATTACTAGAAAAGAAACCGAGGACGCTGTAAAGCAGATTGAAAGCAATTAATCACTGGATTTCGACGATATTTCTGTGTTATTTACATTACTGAACAATATATGGAGAGAAGAATCAATATCAAAAGGAACTACCAATATAGTTGACACAACTTGGCTATGGTGCCGTGTGCGAGGGCGTGCCTAGCGTCAAAAAAGTGGTTTTATTCTCATTCACCCAGTAGCTCAGCGGTATAGGTGTGTGTAC
>CALNHX010005603.1:0-103659 GCA_940337035.1 Agriotes lineatus | reverse complement strand
TTTTAATTTGAAAATGTATTTAATTTATAATAACGTGAAGATATTTTTACTCCTAACTTCATTTGTACTTTTAAATTATTTAGTGTCACAATGTCGACGAGGGAAGTTCTGGGTAAATCCTTTTACAGATTTTTTTGTATGTGAATTTGGGAAATTTATCGTTTTTCCTGTTTTCAGCCATCTATAACTCTTGTGGGAGACTGAGGAAAAATTTCAAATTTGTACCACTAAGACTTCTACTAGATAGGAATAACATACTGAAATGTTATCACTTTGTTTTCCAAAATAAGGAAAATTTTTAATTTTGAAAATTACTAATGCAAGTTTTTTTATTGGTTTAGAGAACAATTTCATTGGCTTTTATAATATTATATGTTTCTATCAAATTAATATGTATATAGCAGGGAACATGGTAGTTACCTATATGAACTACAAATTGATTGCTTCATAATAGAGTATAATATGTTTAAAATGAATAGGAAAAATACTGAACTAATTTATTTAGAAAAGATGTTTTGTAATGTAAACACTGCACAAATGAGAAATATTTTTAACTGTGTACTTACATGAATTACATGATCAGGTTTACTTAAAACACCACACTGTTACACTACAATCTGTATACTTAGAAATTAGTTTAGTTATTACACATGGCTAATAAAAAATCAAAATCTTTAATTAATATAACCTGAAATTGAACGAAACTCTATTCAAAGTTACTGGGCTTTCTTCATTCATGAGATTTTCTTAATTTTCTCTTCTAGAAGTTTTGTTAGTAGGTAGTCTGAGTTGCAACCAATGTTCCATGTTCTCCCAGTTGCTGTTGAGAGGTCAGTAGGAGTTATCACGCGTAAAAAAATTTCAAATGGCACCTAAACAGCGACTTTAAAAGATTTCTGAAATGACGTCGATGATGCAGCTGGAGCAAAGAAGAAAGCATTTTGATCCTCCAGCCACCAATGAGAATCGTAAACACAAGTTACATAGTCCTTTTATTTTAAGTAACAAGGCCTTTTCAAGTTTAGTTATTGTCTCTTCTTGAAAGTCCTTTGAAGCTGATGTAGTAAAACATCTAATCCGATTGTAGTCTACTGGTACAAAACGATACTTTTGTCTGGTCTTTAGTATCTGTACTGTATTATCAAAACGTTCTTGCAATGTAAACTACCAAGTCACAAAACTTCTAGAATAGAAAATCACGAAAATCTCATCAATGACGAAGGGTCAGTAACTTAAAAATAAACTTGAAACATTTTCATTCAATTTCGTGTTACATTAATTAAAGATTTTTTATTAGTCATGTGTGATGACTAATTTCTAAGTGTACAGATTGTATTGTAATAGTGTGGTGTTTCAAGTAAACCTGATCACGTAATTCATGTTATACACAATTATAAATATTTTTCATTTGTATGGTGGTTTACATTACAAAACTCTTTTTTTTAAGTAGTTCAATATTTTTCTCATCAATTTTAAGCATATTATACTGTATTATCAAGCAATCAATTTGCAGTTCATATGGGTTACTATCATATCCCCTGCTGTACTGTTACTTATTATTTGTTTTAACATTAATTTCCTGCTGTACTACTGTACTGCTACCATACTTGTTCCAAAAAAAATGGTGGGAATGTTTTGTCTCCTTCCTAGTAAAATTTTTACCCGAAGGTGTAGACTGCAGACCATACATTTTCCGTCGGACAAGAGCGAATAAACCACAAAAAGAGCACTTTATTCTGAGAAGAATGGTTTTTTATTTTTATAGATAGCATAAACAGAAAAAGTTATAAAATGCAGCGTTGACGCTTGCAAAACACAAAAATTGAGTCGCGTCGGGACCCGTCTGGGGTCCTAACGCCTAAAGAACAAATAAAAACAATTGAAAATTAGTGCAGCAACCAACTTATTTAAAATTTGCTGAAATGTTCTATAAATATAAAGGATTATACATCACGTATTATCTAAACTATCCATTAAATATATGACAAAGGGTGGAAAATCCTACCAAGAATGTAGTAAAAATGAGTTTATAAGAAAATTTTAATTAAATGCCATACTTACGTAACACTGGTCATCTGATGTTCAGCAGACAGATTGTTGCAATATTGGTGAATCCATGGATAAATAAGGAATTCATCAACATTTTTGCAAAGATTCAGTACGTAAAAGGAAACAATTAGCATAAAAAGATTGAATTCATTTCCTTGACAAGAATATCCTCGTGAAGCTATTTCAAAAGCAAGTCTTCCAAGACCGGCACCAGGTACAAGAACATCTATTTCACTTTTGCAAAATTTCTCGGCAGGGAATTGCCGCTCAACTTCTTCAATTATTGGACTATAGCACTGCTTACGTTCGGCAGCTCCTAGTGCACTCCAATCACGCATGAGCTGTTTGAAAACTGATTGTACTTTGTCTAGACCTTCGGTCAGGGTGCCTACTTGGGTTTCCGAGTGTGATGGATTATCATTACATAATACATTATCAAAAATTGTATATGCATTTTGAACAATAATAGGTATAAACTCGGCATTCTTGTTCACACACTTTTTGAACGATTCCAGGTCTTCTCTGTATTTCGACAGCCACTTTTGATGTTCTGGTGGCAGAGACCTTAGGCATCTCTCCTTGTGAGTAATACGCAATAGTGACTGCTCTCTGGAAGAACATTTAAATTGGGGGGTATAATATACATTAAAGCACACATTTCTTTGTTCTTACCTGTAACTTTCAAACGTTGTCAACACAGATAAAAAATATCTCCTTTCTTCTGTAGTGTCGTCTCCGTTTACCTGGCCGTGCATTTTAGTTATGTTGAGTATTCTATTGATTGCCGAAACTTACTAAATTATACAACTAAAATTTGATTTTTCCGACAATCAACTTAACATTTTTGCATCATGCAAGTTTACCTAACCTAACAAACACTCTTTTTTTAGATATCCCCTCTACTCAATTACCGGTAAACAAGAAACCTGTTTGCAATTGTCAAAGTTTTAGAAATTTTTAATTTATCACGGTATATACACCGTGATTTAAATTTTACTGCTCTGATGAAAATGAAATATTGTAAAATCTCTTTCATACATTTATTTTCACGTATTATGGCTAAACAATTTAAAATATTCAAATAAGAAACTCCTCTCGGGGCCCCTCCCCAAATATGCTAATTGGCTTTTCTACTGCAGCCTTCAGCATAAATTTGCTTATACAGGGTGTAATAAAAATGGTTGCTGGTTAGGTATCCGTCCATAATATACAGTGTGTCCAAGATAATGAGGCCAGTACGGAGATCTCGTTAATAGTAAGAGATAGAAATTTGGTTAACTCGGTAAAAAGTTGCGTAATTTAAAGACTAACAAGACGCCTAGAAATCCTTGCTATGATTTTTCGTTATTGAGTTATCTTCAAAAACGAATTTTTGGATTTTTAATTCTATTTTTTTTCTGGCGTTAATATTAAAGTTTAGAGTCTTTTTTGACCATCATCAAGACCGGACCTGTGTCCTAGAGCATTTCATATGTTGTTTCAGCTTTTGTAAGGAAATAAGTAATGAGCCACACCGGATGTTTTTAATCCTTAATGTTCACGTATGGTCTCGGAATACAAATCATTTTCAATAGTAAGTAATTAATTTACTGATTCGCGTTCATTATCCTTGATGGATGGCAAGATATACCTATCGATCAAAACAAAATCTATCCTTGATGCCCAAAATCTTGTGACCATTTGGAGATGTTTTCTTTCATATGCTACCAAATGTTTTTGTAACTTCTTTTATTAGATTACACATAAAAAAGCCATTTAGTATTATGTCTACAGGGTTGTTCGGCTTAAAACTTTTGTCTCCCTCTTCGTATGTACAATTTTGATGACTTTTTGTAAATAATAATGGTTGTCCCAACCTTAATTGCCGTCTGCCTCCACTTTTCCACCAACTAAGTGTTTGTCATTATTATTTAAGTTATGTGTACAGTGGCAGAATTAAAAAAAGCGTACAACTCTTGAAATCACTTTGCTCTGATTGACCATCCTTCCTCTATAGTAATGTAACTATTTGTGTTTTTTGAATCAAACTCAAATTTGGCATTATTTTCTTCTATTACCTACTTTGACAAATTATTTGCAATTAATTTATTTGACGTAAGCTGTCAAATAAAGAACGGTTTAATGTATGTCATTTTGAGTGTACGCTTTTTTTTATTCCGCCACTGTACATAAAACATCATTTTCTATGAATATCATACCAAAAGCGAGCCTTACTGATATTACATTTTTGAATTAATTTCTTTTAGGGGTATTTCCTCTAATTATAAGAAACTGACCTGACAATACTTTTTAAATTAGGTTATAATTTTGGATGTTTGATATTTGTCAAAGGTCAAAAATTATAACCCTTATTTAAAAAGTATTGGTGATATTTTGTCAGGTCAGTTTCACATATAGTCCATTTACTTGACATCTGCACTGTCAAACTCACATTATGTTGGCACCACTGCTATTTTTCACATTTTAACAATTAAATTACTGTACAGTCTAATAAAAAACAAGTTATTTTTGAGGTATAGTCAAGACATTTTTTTTTTCAATTTGACATTGACAGTGCAGATGTCAAGTAAATGGACTATAGGCACTTAACTCAATATGACCTACTGGGAATACTTTTTCTAAGTATCATAAAGAATGGAAATATCTCTACCCCTTTGAGTTCCTGCCATAGCATTCCAAATCGATTATCAACGATGTTAACATGGAAAATTTTCTTGATGAAATGACGTAACTATTTCTGTCACTGGCTCTTAGACTAGATGTTACATTTGGCTACCTCAATTCAAAATTGATAAGTGCATAGTGATAATCGTATATTCTGCACTTATCACCTAATCATTCTGGGATTGGTTTAAAATTTTTTCTACTCCTTTATTAGTAAATTGCTCATTAAGCACTGTTTACTTGATTAGTAAATTCGTTGTTACAAACAGTGTTACGTAATGATAATGACTAACACGTAATTTTTTTTATTACGTTACAGTTAGCTTCTGTTGTTTGTACGAAGCGGTGTCTGCAGCCGCCTAATTTTTAAGATGGTGTGACAGATAGTTTGACAGTTAATAAAATATTTCTTTTTCGTTTAACGAAATGAGTGTGATCGTAGAAAAAGTATAGTACGCAACTCGAGCTATAGAGCAATTACACGCTCGTGGAATTACACACGCGCCGCTACGCGGCTTGTGCGTAACTTTTCCAACTCGCGTGTAATATGCTTCCTACAGCTCTCGTTGTGTAATATACTATTAAATATGTATTTTCTGATTGGTTTATGACGTTATTTGGCGGATGTTTGTAATATTCAGCTATAATTAACTAAGGGCAGTATCCCCAATAATTTTGACAAATAACAACTTGAGGGATGTTATTTGTTAAAACTATAAAGAAAGATCACTGCACGTGGGGAATTCGGAAAGATAAGTTCTTAAATAATTTAATAACAATAATTCTTAACAATGAGAAGCCATTTTTCTGACAATTAATTTGACCCCTTATAATTTATTTGTCACAGGATACTACTGAATTTTAATTAGTTAGTTTCCATGCTGATTGAAAATCACCCTAGGGTTGGTTTCACTTAAGTTTGAAGTGATTTATCAATCTGACACATGTGATCAAAAAGATTGGTTTATAATATCTATAAGAACTTAACAAAAAAAAAATGATAAGAAATTTTCTACTTTGCGTCTTAGGAAAAATGAGCAAAAATAATGTTCCTTAAAAAAACTAGCCATTTTAACATTAATTGAAGAGAGAAAAATTGTTTTATTCAGTAATTTTAAAAACACGAATAACAAGAAAAAGCACTCTATTTGGAAGGAGGTACTTGATAAGGCCAAGGCACTGACGTTTGCTCGCATTAGCCTCTAGGTTGTTGAAGAGCCGCACATTAGCTACTGAGTAATACATGTTTAATTTTAACTGAATATTAAACAGTGTATTTAACATCCGCTTCATCATGCTCATAAGCATGTCACCTGTCACCAGGATTAATTTTTGTGAGTCGTGTTACCTGTGAGTATCTCTCTCTCTCTCTCTCTTCAGCCGTTATTCATCCAATGTTGGATATAGGCCTCTTCTAATTTTTTCCATGCTACTCTATCTCTAGCTTTTCTTATCCACTGTTTTCCTGCCACACATTTAATATCGTCGGCCCATCTCTTTTGTGGCCTTCCCACACTTCGCTTTGTGCCTCTTGGTCTCCAGAGAGTCACTCTGTGTGTCCATCTTTCATCCTGCTGTCTAGCGATGTGCCCAGCCCATTGCCACCTAAGGCTCGCCGTACGCTCCATTATATCCGTTACTTTTGTTCTTTCTCGGATTACTTCGTTTCGGATTTTGTCTCTTATTGTGATTCCCAGCATGGCGCGCTCCATAGCTCTCTGGGCGACTCTTAGTTTTTCTACCATTGTTTTAGTCAGAGCCATAGTTTCCAAACCGTATGTGAATACTGGGAGTATACAACTATCGTACACCTTCCGCTTTAGGTTTATTGGCACACTTCTGTTTCTGAGAATGTAACTGAGTCTACCAAAGGCCGCCCATGCTAAATGAATTCTTCTCTTAAGTTCTGCAGTCTGGTTTTCCTTTCCTATTTTGATTTTATGACCAAGATAGATATATTGGTCTACGTTTTCTAGACTGACGTTGTCGACAGTGATATTCTCATTACTAGTGCTCATTAGCTTGGTTTTGTTAAGGTTCATAGTCAAGCCTATTTCTTTAGATTTTTCGTTTAACTCACTTAGCATGGTATTTAGTTCTTGGATGTTTGTGCTGATCAAGACTATGTCGTCCGCGAATCTCAGGTGGTTTAGGTACACGCCATCTATGTTTAAACCCATATTCTGCCAGTTCAACTGCTTGAATACATTTTCTAATGCCAAAGTAAACAATTTTGGCGATATAACACCACCCTGTCTAACGCCCTTCTCCAACAGTATTTTTCCTGATTTAAGATCGTTATCTATTTTTATTTGGAACGTAGCTTTATGGTATATTTGCTTGATGAGGTTTGAATATCTTGAGTCAATCCTAGCTTCGTCTAATGCTGTTAAAAAGGCCCATGTTTCGATGCTGTCAAAAGCTTTGTGGTAGTCTACGAATGCTAGGTGTATAGGTATATTATACTCAGTTGTTTTTTCTATTACTGTTCTTACTGTTTGTAAATGATCAATAGTACTAAACCCCTTTCGAAACCCAGCCTGTTCTATTGCTTGATACGAGTCCAACTTTGATGTTATTCTGTTTGTTATCATCCGCATTAACAGTTTGTACATGTGGGACAGCAGACTTATGGGGCGGTAGTTCTCTATATTCGTTGTATCACCTTTCTTATGGAGTAAAATGACCTCTGGATTCTTCCAGGAATCAGGTATATTTGCTTCGGTCAGACATTTGTTTAACAGAAGTCTAATTGCTTCTTCGAGACTGCTACCTCCCATCTTAAGCATTTCCACCGTTATTGCGTCTTCACCAGGGGTCTTTCCATTTTTCATTTGCTGGAGAGCGTATCTGAGTTCGGCAGCGGTTATCTCAGGCAGATCTTCGGATCCTACGTTTAGAATATTTTTTGGGACGCTTTTAGGGTTCCTTATGGTCGTTTTATACAGTTTTTGGTAGAATGTTTCAATTTCTTCAATGATTTTTGTTTTCTCTGATACTATGTTTCCTTGTTGATCTTTTATTTTCGCAATCTTTTGCTTCCCCTTCGCTAGTTTTGATGTCAGTACTCTCATATTTTTGTTCTTTTCTATTGTTTCCAGAATTTCCTTTGTTTTAAACTCCCGTATGTCCGCTCTTATTTTCTTTTTCACCGTTATATTTATGTTTTTGTACTCTAGATCTTCCCTGTTCGTTTTTCTTCTTTTCTGTATTAGCTCTTTTGTCTCTGGTTTCAATTTGCTTTCCTTTGGACTTTTTATTTTGCTGCAAATTTTTCTGGTAGCTGTGTAAATGTCTTTTGTAATTTTATCTGCTATTTCATCTATGTTTTTATCTTTAAACGTCGTGAGGGGGTGTACTTTCTTGTGCAATTCTTTATGATATTTTTCTTGGTTTAGCAGAAGGACCTCTGAAGTTGGAAATCTGTTTTTAGTGATTAGTTTTTTTCTTTCCAACTTTGTATTTATTTTTATGTTAGCTCGAATTAGTCTGTGGTCGCTGCCAGTATTAAATTTATTCAAAACAGAGACATCTGTACATATGTTTTTATCGTTGCAGAGTATGAAATCTATTTCATTCTTAACGTGGCCGTCCGGACTACGCCATGTCCACTTCTTTTGAGTTTGCTTCTTGTAAAAAGTGTTTAAGCAATATAGCTTTTCTTTGTTTAGGAAGTTAGCTAGCGTATCTCCTCTGTTATTTCTGCTTCCTAGCCCGAAATTACCAATATAGCTGGTGCCATAGTCTTGTGGTTCGCCTATTTTGGCGTTGAAATCTCCAGTAATAATGGTATAATAGGTGTTCTCTACATTTCTAGCATGTGTGATGTCTTCGTATAATTGTTCGATTTCTACTTCGTCTGCAGTCTGCAGTACTAGTTGGAGCGTAGCAATGTATGAGTTGAATGCTGTATCTTTTGTTTATTTTGATAATTAGGTAGATAACTCTATCCGATATTGCAGTATATTTAGTTACTAGATGTTCTATCTTTCTATTTACTATGAATGCTACTCCACCATTGCTATAGTTGGTATTTCTGGTATAAGGTGTGTCCAGATTTAAGAGTAATTTTCTTCTCTCCTTGTAGTCTTGTCTCACAAAGACTTGGGATGTCCCACTTTATATCCTTAAGTTCCTGTTCTAGTTCTTCTAAGTGCTCGTCCGTCCTCATTGTTCTGATGTTATAGGTTGCTATGAAGAGTTTATGTGAGTTTGTATCTGATTGTTTGTGTGGTGTGCATTTAATCGATTTTCTGCCTCCCCCAGAATCCGAGTTGAGGCGGTCCGTATTTTCAACGGAGTGGGATTTTGAGTTTTGTACTCTGCCCACCTGGGGATTTAAATTCAAATTCGACATCTGCATGAATTTTAGAAGGAAGTTGGCAGTTCAAACGCCACGCTTGCCGAGCGTGTTGGCGAGTCGCAGTATCACCGCCGGGTAAAGCCATATGCGATTGCCGCCTGTGATTATCTTGAATCGAGCCTTTAGAGAATTTTGTCTTCAATAGCCTTGACACAGTAATGGCATAGCTGCTGCCCTATGCCATGCCCTCAGTTGATCCGCGGGTGCTTATTTGGCAATGCCTTATTCCCACCTGTCCAGCATATCTGCAGGACGTTCCCTATCAGCCATTGGGACGCGCCGTGTCGGGGTTGAGGACTCCCCCATCCCGATCTGTTTTGCTGAGACCGAGCACGGCTGTGAGTATCATATGTCACATAAATACTGGAAATTATGAACAAAACGTCTAAGTCTGCATCTTGCGTTGCAAATTTTATTATCCTAGGAACTTAATAATAAGATTAAGTTCCGTTGTCAACGGAAAGCAACAAACAAATATAATCACCGACTTACACATTTTGTTACCAAGGCTGTATCGCTCACTTACATGATCAGCAGCGAGAAAAATGCATATTAAAGACATGGCACATTGATTATAACATTCATGGCAGCAAAAAGGTCACGTCTCTTTGAAGCAAATATTCTGTCAAGTCATATTCTTGATCTAGTTACAGGTGATATTTGTAACGCGAGTCGCAGATCTTGCTAACTTGATTCCGTGAAATAAGTATAGAAACAACAGGTAACTGTATTTTATATGAAAATTAGTGTTGCAACATCTTGACCCCTTAATTTTTTTGAGTAGTTTATAGAACCTTTTCTTTCCAGAATTTTATAAAAATCTTTTAACATTACATATCATTTACCATATTAAAATGCTTATGTTACATAAGACATTTTATTTCCAGAATTTTATAAAATCTTTTAACATTACATATAATTTACCTTGCAGGCCAAGGTCCTTCATGGGGTGTTAGTGCCTCACCATTATTATTATATTATTATTATTATTATATCATTTACCATATTAAAATACTTATGTTACATAAGACATTTTATTTTCAAAATTTTATAAAAATCGTTTAACATTACATATAATTTACCATATTAAAATACTCATGTTACATAAGATATTTTATTTCCAGAATTTTATAAAAAATTTTAACATTACATATAATTTACCACATTAAGATACTTACATTTTATTTCCAGAATTTTATAAAAATCTTTTAACATTACATATAATTTACCATATTAAAATACTTATGTTACATAAGACATTTTATTTCCAGAGTTTTATAAAAATCTTTTAACATTGCATATAATTTATCATATTAAAATGCTTATGTTACATAAGACATTTTATTTCCAAAATTTTATAAAAATCTTTTAACATTACATATAATTTACCATATTAAAATACTCATGCTACATAAGACATTTTATTTCCAGAATTTTATCAAAACCTTTTAACATTACATATAATTTACCACAGTAAGATACTTACATTTTATTTCCAGAATTTTATAAAAATCTTTTAACATTACATATAATTTACCATATTAAAATACTTGTTACATAAGGCATTTTATTTCCAAAATTTTATAAAAATCTTTTAACATTACATATAATTTACCATATTAAAATACTCATGTTACATAAGACATTTTATTTCCAAAATTTTATAAAACCTTCTAACATTACATATAATTTATCATATTAAAATACTTATGTTACGTGAGACATTTTATTTCCAAAATTTTATAAAAATCTTTTAACATTACATATAATTTACCATATTAAAATACTCATGTTAGATAAGACATTTTATTTCCAGAATTTTATAAAAATCTTTTAACATTACATATAATTTACCTTGCAGGCCAAGCTCCTTCATGGGATGTTAGTGCCTCACCATTATTATTATATTATTATTATATAATTTACCATATTAAAATACCTATGTTACATAAGACAATTTATTTTCAAAATTTTATAAAAATCTTTTAACATTACATATAATTTACCATATTAAAATACTCATGTTACATAAGATATTTTATTTCCAGAATTTTATAAAAATCTTTTAACATTACATATAATTTACCACATTAAGATACTTACATTTTATTTCCAGAATTTTATAAAAATCTTTTAACATTACATATAATTTACTATATTAAAATACTCATGTTACATAAGACATTTTATTTCCAGAATTTTATAAAAATCATTTAACATTATATATAATTTACCACGTTAAGATACTTACATTTTATTTCCAGAATTTTATAAAAATCTTTTAACATTACATATAATTTACCATATTAAAATACTTATGTTACATAAGACATTTTATTTCCAAAATTTTTAAAAGCCTTTTAACATTATATACAATTTAGCATATTTAAACACTTATGTTACATTTTAGTACATATTATATATTAGCTTACATTCTAAGAACACAACAATTATATAACCTTAAAATTACTTAAAACTAGTTGCTTTTAAAATATTTCGCAATTTCATTATCAATTGCAACTAAAACTTCATATAAGTCTACTAAACTTGGATGTACACCGCCTCGCAGTAATTCTAAATGTACTTTTAGTACTTCTCCAAAAGCATGAAGTGTAGCTTCGGAAACACTGCAAATAAGAAAGAAGAGATGTAAGTATATTATTTGAAAACATTTTGTTTTGACTGTAGGTACAGAGTAGTATACCGATTGTTGGCGGCTTCGGTGAACATAGGGACATGCATGACAATTGAGTTTTCATGGCAGCACCTTGATGTGCTGTACTGTCATGCAGCTGTCACAGTATTACAGTATTTGTGTTACTTTTACTGTTACATTTGCTTCAAGACTTAATATGCACCGCCTTCGTTACTCATCTACTACATAAATTACTTCGTTTTATTATTATACAGAAGTATTCTGCATCTAAAAAATTAAGGTGTATTTATTTCTTTATTTATTTGGTGAACATAGGGATAAACAGGTAGGTCCCCAAAAGAGTATCCGCAAAATTATGAAGTATTACTTGACAATATACAAAAGTACATAAAAATTACAGAATTAAACGACTACCTATATCTGAAAAATTCAAAATGCGTAATACGTAAAATATAAAAAGAGCCAGTTATTTTTATGGATACATAACTCCAAAATTGATTAGGGTTATTGGGCAGATCGTTCTTCGCAGATGTAATGTAGTTTTTTAAATCTAAATCAATGAGTCTCTGTAACCGGACTATCAAATTCTTACAGTAATTTAACAAACAAGTGTGTTAATGGGAGCGATTAATAATCGAGATATTTTATTATTGTTGAGATTATTAACCGCCGATTAACACACGAGTTAGTTACAATATTTTTTCGTTGATCATATCAGATTTTAATAGTAAATTAGTTCCAGCTGTTTGTAAGTAAAAAGTGCACTGTCATCTATTATTACTTCTCGGTGTATGGAAATTAATCATAGCCAAAATTGAAGGACAATCAATTTGGTGACGCAATAACAGAGAACACATATGGAAGGGGGCCAACAGCTCTTCGTTTGGAAACCCTCTAGTTAGATAAAAACCATACACTCTAAATCAAAGGTACTTACGTTGAATATCCTCAATAAGCACTTTATATCGACCATAGTAAGGAGGCCATATTAAGGTGCAATATTCAAGACGCGATCGTACAAGTGAAAAAAATAATGTTATAATGGTACTTATATTAGAAAATTGTTTTGAATTTTGCATTATGTAACCCAACATTTTATTGGCAGATACCATTTGCACAATATGTGTATTAAATGACAATTTGCTGTCAAAAATTACACCAAGATCTTTTATTTCGTAACACCTATCTAACTTGCTACCACCAACGGTGTAATCCAAAACTACAGGCAGGTCTTTCCTTCAAAAGGTTACAACTTTACATTTCTCTACATTTAAATTTAGTTTATTATTAGTACACCATTGACGAAGACGATTTAAATTACTTTGCAGATTGATACAATCAACTGATGTAAATATCTTCACATCATCCGCAAACATTAACGTTTCGCATTGCAAAGTAAGCCCAAGGTCGTTAATATACAGTAAAAATAGTAAGGGTCCAAGATTGGACCCCTGAGATACACCAGACCGAGCAGTGAACGGTACAGAAGAGTATAACCATTGAGTCCTATCTAGCAGATAAGATTCCAGCAATCTCACCAGAGAAATACTAAAACCACACATGTACAATTTCATAAGTAATAGCCCATGATCGATTCGATCAAAAGCCTTTGAAAGATCAGCATAAACCACATCCACTTGCCCTTGGTTGTCAAGAATTTCGAAAGTGAATTGAACAAGATAGCATAAATTCGTCACTGTTGACCATTTCTCAACAAATCCGTGTTGATATGTATATATGATACTTTTGACAGACGCGTAGATGTAGTTATAAATGACCATCTCAAAAACTTTAGAAAAGTTTGATAATATAGCTATCGGTCTATAGTTGCTTACGTCAGTAGTATCAAAATATACTTCAATAAATGATTTGAATAAAACAATATAAATGAATGCATTTTATGCACTCAAGAGACGAATCTGACAAATGTATTGCTGAGCATCAAACCATGCACGGTCCTCGTTGATTATAGCAAAATTTACCATTGGCATTTCTCTATGTTTCGTATTCCGTCAGACACACTGTGTAGTGCTTTTTCTATTATTTCAATAATAGAGACAAGAAACAAGTACCAATTTTTATAAATTGGAATTGTATTGCAATATTTAGCAGCATTTGAAAAAACACTGTTAAAATGCAAATTTAAATATTTAAACTCCACAAAAACTATGTTGTGACTACAATTTATTGTATTAAATTGTTTAGCTAAAAATGAGTTGTAGTATTCGGCATACATTTGAACACAAAATGGGATTTTTTCATTATCCATTCATCAGAAAATTTTGTTCTTGATAAAAGTCCCTGTATCTTCTCAAACTAAAAATGCACTTGCCAAAATTTAAGTATCTTCTTTCGTTTATGTACTTTCGTATATATAACCCTAATTTTCAAAATACGCAAAAAGATTATTTGGAAAAGTTGCCGAGAATTAAAAGAGGGTGTTAAATATGGAGTCACAACTGCTTACTTAAAAAAAGAATCCTATCGGTTTTTTCCATTTTTTTTCATCGCCCTGTCTATTACGGAAAATGAGATACTTTAAAGTTAACTTATCGGATATGATAAGGATATACTGTCAAATTTGAGTTTCACTCACTTAATGACCAGAAAATTATGTTAATCAAAATTAATTCTAAAAATCTGGTGTGATATACTCACACAACTTCCTTTTACAGTGATCTTATAATTGGTCAAAAATTTCATTTTTAATTTCTAAGCATTTGTCAAAAATTTTCAAAAATTACAAATTCTATGAAAAAAGTACAAAATAGAGCGTTAGTTGATGAGACAAATTTTCTCTAACATTTTTAAGCTGAATTCAAAAATGTAATAATATACCGGGTGGTCTATTTAAATAAGGAGTTAATAAAAAAAAAATAGAAAAAAAACAATAAAAGCTCACTTTGGAAGTATTCAACTGGAAAATCACCTAGCTCACATCAATACACATTCAAAATGTAATAAAAATGTAAAGTTAGAAAAAAATCGTTGAGCCGTTTTTGAAAAAATCTAAAAAAACTGAAAAATCACTAGAGTAAACACCTACTTCCGGTTATGCGATTTTCTTCAAAAGCTTGCTGTCTCATCTACATAGTACACAAAACTTATATATGAAGTTTCAACGCCATTCCTCTTTTCCTTTTTGAGATATTCTGTTCACAGACAGACAGAGAGACAGACAGACAGACACACAGACAGACAGACAGACCAATGAAAAAAAACTATGTTTTTTGGGATCAGGGGACTCTAAAACGTGAAGATCTATTGAAAACTCAATTTCGAATTTTTGGGGTGAATCCAATACTTCCTTTACAGTAAAAGGAAGTAAAAATCTCTTTTTTTGTACCTAAAGTTAAAAACACAGGTATCTTAAAAAAATAACAAACAACTCGAACATCGATAACAATTCAAAACAATTATTATTTTTAATTAAAATTCTATAACAAATATTTATAAATCAATATCAAACATACAAAATGATAATAAAGGAAACTTAACAATTTTATTCTATGTAGCCACCTCCCTTCTAATAAATAGGTGTTATAACATTTTAATTAAAAATTATAATTATAGTTTATGGAGATAAATTATATCAATAAAATGTTAAAATATGTGTTATATTATTAATGCACGATTTTCACTATTGGAATAATAAAAAATCAATAAGTCGTCTGTTTAATGTTTTAAAACTTAAAAAAAAAAATTACAAGACGTTTTGCAACTTATGGTTGCTTCATCAGTTGTTATTAAAAAAATATAGTTTAAAAATTGGGTTTACATTTCTGAAAGAAAAAACACAGATTAGCGAATACATTCACCTCAATAAAACCGGCATACTTACATAACAATAATATATAGTTAAATTTTGACATTATGTTGAATTAATTAAGACTTTTTTAATTATGAAGTTTCCTTTTTGTTTTTATGTTAAAATTGAAAAATTTATATGGGTAACATGTTGATTAATTTAATTTATTTTAATAAATGATAGAAAATGCACCCCTAAAGGGGTGAACACTTTGCATGGAAAATTTAATATAACGTTAACACTCGGTACAAGCATAGTGAAATGCAGAAAGTAAATGAATTTTAGATAAATGCATGCAAGGTTGTTTCCTTATGGCTGGGGCTGGGGTTTGAAACAAAGAAAATTCACCAATCGCCCCTCTCTCTTTATTGTGCTGTGCGGTGCTGGTATCTGTATTGATATAGACACACTCGAATTTTCCAATGTAAAATTTCTACCGCAGCTATTCAATTTATGCAAGGGTTTGTTTCTCTGCTGAGCAGATGTGCTCTAAGCAAGTGTGGGTCAAAAACACGGACAGATGTTTTGCCGGTGCAGATAATTTTAAGATTATTCTTTGATTTTAAGTAAAATAAGCTTCTTGGCCTTTGTATGTATGTATTATCAAAAACATCATTTTACCTTGAAGTGTAAAGGCCGATGCTCTATGCTTCTTGGCCTTTCAGTCACTATAATTAAACAAAAATCAGTGAAATATGAGGCGTAGATAGAATAAACAGGAACCAAATGATATTTAACTGATTCTAGCCAAATGCGGAATCTATTATATACAGCGACCGCCAAAAAGTCGTCGTAATATTGGAAACATTTTTATTTTTGATTTTTCAAAAAAACTTTTTACGTCAATAATTTGTGTTTGTCCAAAAACCTATTTAGCCCCTATCATGAGACTTTTTCTTTAGAAGTATACATCGTAGTGAATACCCCACTCCAACAGGAACCTCCAGAGTGTGTGTTCTGTATTTCTCTGAGAATCACACACTTCAAGAACATAGAGCTGTTGGAGATGATAACACAGTTTTGGTCATTCCAAGAAAGCGGTTGAAACTCACGGATGATGCATATCCAACAATTTTTTTCAGAACAACGTCCGACATGTCACAGAATTTGACATCGACGAGAAAAGATCCTAACATTAAAAAAGAAGAAATTTTCAATAGATTGGAATATTAAGCAGAGCAAGGAGGGCTGATCAAATAAACAGTTTTCAAGATATGCAAGGAAAAATTCGAGACAAATTTAAGAAATACAACAGTGACTAATTTAAATCTGTTTTTTTGACAATGAAGGCGAAAGGCGAATTTTAAAATCTTTGTCGATTAAGGAGGACCTGACATTTAAACTTGGGTATGAAGCTATATCCAAATCCAAATTAAGAAACATATTGGGTAAATATCAAATTTGTGAGCATTGGTCAGTTCTTTTCAAGTTACTGGAGTTTCTGAAGACATGGAAGAATCCGGATGAAATGCAAAAGGACTCGGATGAGGACAAAATTCACATGGTATGCAATTTGTTAAAAAAACTAGCCACTAGCGTCAATATGATTACAGAAAATAAAAAAATCATACAATTTGTAAGGGAGCAAATTAAACTGCTTCGAACGAAACTAATTCGGTGCACGGCTGATACATTAATTTGGGCTAGTAATATATATTTTGCATTTGCTGCTGCCTACAAAGTAATTGAGTATTCCAAATTGCTAAAACTACTACACCCGAGATATTTAAAAACTCTGTTAATAAAGCTTGATACAGAAAATTCTAGTTTGAGTGGCGGTTAAATACTTAGCTGACAAAAGAATTTATTGTAAAAATTGTATCATAAATAATAATAAAATAAAGAATCTTTATTTTCTGAACTACCAAATTACAAAGTAAACTACACACATCAAAAAAGTCTAAGGAACACATGGTTTTTTAATTAAAAAGACTAAGTAATGACTAGTGCTTAGCTATATTTCAATTATATACAACAACACGTAACTTCCGAATCTATACTAAGTTATTTTAACTCTCTACAGAACATTTTTATTACACTAAAAATTACTTGAAGACAAAATTAACGAAATGAAACAGTATTAACTTAATTTGTAATTTTTAATTTTTGCGTAATTTCTAATTCTGCACATGAAATTAACATTCAAACGCCATTTAGTAACTAGTGTTACCTCCTCTTGCATTTAAAACTGCTCGACATCTTCGTGGCATTGACAGAATCAGATTGTCAATTTCTTCTTGCGGTATGGCATTCCAATGACGCTGAAGGCATCTAAAAAGATCTAAATTGTTCTGCACATTCTCCATATCAACAAGAACTCTTCTTTTGAGCATGTCCCAAACATGCTCAATGGGATTTAGGTCTGGCGACTGCGCAGCCCATGGTAAAATGGATACATTGTGCGTTTCCAGCCACTGAGAAACGGTAGCAGCGACATGACATCTTGCATTATCATGCATCAGACAAAAATCTGGATGAAGTTCTTCAGCTATAGGAAGAACAACAGGCTGCAGAATGTTATCCCGATATTTATCTGCCGTTAATGATCCGTTAATTAAAACGAGCTCTGTTCTTCTGCCAGTCATTACTCCTCCCCATACCATGATCGTCCCGCCTTGGAATTTTTTTACTTGCTGAACATTACGTAGCCGTTGTTCATTGCCAGATCGTCTCCAAACACGAGTTCTTCTTGTGTCGGGACAGAGCCCAAACCGCGACTCGTCGGTAAAGAGAACTGTGTCCCATTGTTGCTGATTCCAATTTTCATGCTCTGCACACCACACATTTCGAGCTTCTCGATTACCGCGAGTAATTGCTGGGCATCTTAAAGGGCGACGAGAACGAAGATTGGCTTCATGTAATCTGTTCCTGACAGTTTGACTGGAAACAGTTACATCATGTGTATTTTGTAGAGCACTAACCAGAGCAGTTGCATTTATTGAAGGTTCCCGTAATGCCCTTAGCCTTATAAATCTATCCTGAATCGGCGTTGTAATTCGCGGTTTTCCTGGGTGCTGTTCCTGTGGATGTCCAGATTCTTGATAACGTCGCCATAATCGATGAATTACTCCTCTTGATGTTCCCAAAATTCTTGCAGCATCAGCCTGACTTCGACCACCTTCAATAATACCAATTGCCCGAAACATCTCATCCTGGCTTAAATGACGGCGTTGTTGATCACGCTGCATCACTATTACACACAACCGATAGCAATTGTTGCAAAATAAAAATGAAACTGCAGAAAAACATTAACTTTTCGAAGCAGCACTATAGCCTGTATAACTTCACAGCATAAATGTATACAAACAAGATAAACAAAATAGCATCGAAACATAGCTTACCGTTGTTACCTAAGGCCACTATGTTAATATGTTCAAATCTTATTTCAGTTTTATTCTAGAAACAGTAAAACTACAAATATATATGATTAAATCTTGTGTTCCTTAGACTTTTTTGATGTGTGTATTATAAGTACGACGAGGGTGATTAGGTAGAATCAGAAACCAGAAGGCGAGGTTCAGAGAACAACACCACCTAAACCTTCAGTACATACGAAAATCTTATACTATAAGAGCTGATGTCGGTGTCCGGTGTCCGGTCGCCGGCCGCCGGCCGACCGTCCGAAGTCCGAACGAAAGCAAGTGGCGCGCACACGCTGCATGAACGGGCTGCATGCTAGCAAGCGGCGCGCGCGCACGAATGGCGAGACCGCATTCGTATTGTTAACGCTGGGAAGGCCGGACGTCGGCTGGCTGCCGCCTTGAGCACGCATTGTTATTGTTAACCGTTTCTTTACGCTGGTAGGGCCACCGTAGGCTGGCCACGAGTTCTAGTAATTATATATACAGGAATAGTTCCTACTACCTATAATTGTTTGTATTATTTAAAGTACTGATAGGTCCAGAGTTTGAAAATAAATTTGTTAAAGTGTGCAACTAAGGAATTATTTTTAAAAACTTTCTATTGACATTATGATATGCCGATGGGGCCACAATTATATACAGACAGATCAATAAAAAACCAATTAGGGCAGGCTGTGATATGTGTTATACGTTTGGCAGTACTAAAGCGTATTGTCAGTCTATGTCAAATCCAATATTTGCAGGTTAAGTTTTACGTCAGTCTCTGTCAAACAACAAACAAAACCTAACCTACTAATCTCGAATTTGACATAGACTGACAATACACTTCAGTACTGCCAAACGTATAACACATATCACAGCCTGCCCTAATTGGTTTGTTTATTGATCTGTCTGTATAACAGCAATAAGATAACATGAACACGTATTGCTTGAGTAATTATATTTCACCACCTCGTTCTTCAGATCACAATGTAGTACCACTACTCTCCGCCAGGAATCGCACAATTTTTAAAGCTATGTAAAAATTTTCCGCCAGGTGACCTACCAGGCGATATAGTAGCGCCCGATATCAACTCATTCCATTTCTTTGTGCCAAGTGCGTCGCACGTGTTTTTATTTTCTCCCGCGTCAGCTTTTAATATTCCTTGTTTATAACAACAATCATGGGTAAACACAAGAAATATCAGCGCCGTTCATCATCATCTTCGTCCAGTGATTCCAGCGACGAGCGTATGTTATATAAATTACGCAAATTAGAACGGAAGATAGAAAAGCGTCGGCGAAGGAAAAGATCATCCAGATCCAGTACGCGGCGGGATCGCCATCAGGGCGAAACGCAAAGCCTTTATTCAAGTACGTATTACACTTTATACGCCTCCATTCGGCGTTTTACATTAGCTTTTCGCAAGCAAAATTTTTTGTTTGCGTACGCCACAAGAATGGTCAACACGTGTTTAGCACAGGATTGTCACATTTAGTTATAAAGTTACTCGAAATATAGTCCAGAGTCCATACGAGAGATGGATCACAGACTAGTTACCAAGCCGGAGTTGCTCGAGAAGTTAACCATGGCTTTTACTACGGGGTTATAGCTCTCAAACCTTGGTCGAGAGTACGTACGAGAGACGTATCAGGCACCTTAACAGGTAGCAGAGCAACCAATAAGAATAAGTCGAGAGTTCATACGAGAGATGAATCGATGACTGTTTTCTGATAACGATTGAGTAACTATACTTGTAGCAGGTGAGCTGTTGACCCACCTTTATAATGTGACATCACGGTTGGCCATAGTTAACTAAGCGGCACATTCTGGGGCGCTTGACAATAATTATTATCTGCAATGCTAAGTGTTTGCATGCTAAACCCATCAGGGACAGTTGCCACTGCCGCCTAAACATAGTACTTATATTACAGCAGCCACTAACCCCTCGCCCGACCACGATGCGGAGTTCGCTTTGCGGCCCGAACCTGAGGACCTAAGTGCCGCAGAAGTAGATGAGGTACCCTCATACAGCCCAGTCGAAGAGGGTCAGTGCATCGCAGGTACCCCTGCCCAAATTGAAATTCAGGATGTTATGCTGGACGACTAGGTCCTAAAAATCTTGGGGGAAAGCCCCACCCCAGAAGGCAACGTCGGAGCCAGAATCCATAGGGACCTGGCTGCCAGATGGGAAAATATTTTGAAGACGGGCCTCTCCAAGGAAGTTCGCAGCAACTTGCTGACGAAGTATCCACCAGTAAGCAACTGCTTAGCCATGCAGGGGCCAAAATTAAACCCAGAGATTGCGGCCTCAATGTCTGAAGGGTCCTTAAAGAAGGACAACCGAATCCTGTCAAACCAAACGCAGCTAGGAGCCAGTATATCGGCAGTGGGACAGGCAATAACCTTATTGTTGTCAGAAAAAGAGGGGGGCAACAGGGACATCCAGGTCATGGAGCTCCTAAGCGATGCAGGCCGGCTTTTAACAGACCTGCACTATCAAGACTCCAATGGGAGAAGAATTTCTATTTCTGCAGGCCTCAATAAAAGCATCAAGGAGGTGATCGATACATCTCCAATTGATAATTTATTATTTGGGGAAAACCTTGGAGATCGGATCAAGACAGCAAAAGCCATTGAGAAGTCGGGTCTGGATCTCAAAGCCGCCCCAAAGATGACTCGCACGGCACCTGCTCATGCAAAACACCTGCTCATGCAAAAATGGGCAAACAAACGGCCTCTTTAAACTGGAGAGGCCCGCCCCGTCACACGCGCAAACCAGCCAGTCGGGGTGGGCGAAATTATCCCCAGAAGACGACCCCAACTCAGAGGTCGCAGGGAGCCAAGGCACCACACAAATTTCGACGATAAATGTAAGTAATCCGGCAGGAAGACTTAAATTTTTTGTACCAACTTGGAAAGCAATTACAACAGACCCATGCATTCTTAGTTGGATCGAAGGCTACCAAATCCCGTTCTCTAGACAAGTCAGGCAAAAATATCCCCCAGTGGAGCCCACCTGGTCTACAACAGAACGCTTAGAAATGCAAGGGGCTGTACATTCCTTATTAAACTTAGGTGTAATAGCACAATGCCTTCCCTGTAAGGGACAATTCCTTTCAAGAATCTTTCTTGTTCCAAAATCAGATAACGGTAAAAGATTCATTTTAAATTTAAAGATATTAAATACCTTTATCGATACAGATCATTTTAAACTTGAAGACATCCGTACTGCAAGTAAGTTACTAACGCCTAATTGTTATATGGCCTCTATCGATCTGAAAGATGCATACTACCTAGTTCCCATCGCATTATCGGACAGAAAGTTCTTGAGGTTTATGTTTGGGGACACTTTATTTGAATTTTCATGTCTGCCCTTTGGGTTATGCACAGCGCCATATGTATTCACCAAATTATTGAAACCAGTAATGTCCTACCTTAGATCTCGGGGATTTCTGTCAGTTATTTATCTGGACGACATTCTCTGCATAGGGCAATCTACCCAAATCTGTCACGATAACGTAAAAGCCACCTTGCACTTGTTGGAATCATTAGGGTTCATAATAAACTATGAAAAAGCAGGCTTTCTCCAAGCCAAAATTGTAAATATTTAGGTTTTATTTTAAACTCGACCAGAATGTCTCTTGAACTCTCTAGTAAAAAACGACAGCAAATACAAGAAACGGTAAATAAATTTAGCACATTTACAAGTTGCACAATACGGAACTTTGCACGAGTAATTGGGTTACTTGTTTCAGCCTGCCCAGCTATTGCCTACGGCTGGGTGTACACGAAATCTTTTGAAAGGGCAAAGTTCTTAGCACTTCAAAATTCGCATGGCGACTTTGAGGGTATAATGCCCCTTCCAGTGGAACTTCAGGGGGATTTTCAATGGTGGGTGTCCAATATACAATCGTCAATAGGTCCAATTCGAAAATTTAAATTTAGCATAGAAATTTTCTCAGATAGCTCGAGATCTGGTTGGGGAGCTTGTTGCCAAGGACAAAAGACCTTTGGGTTTTGGAATAGCGTAGATAAAGGGTTTCACATTAATTACCTAGAATTACTAGCAGCCTTTTTGGGCTGAAATGCTTTGCCAAGGACCTCTCCAACTGCGAAGTTCTCTTGCGCATTGACAATACAACGGCAATCTCTTACATTAACCGAATGGGGGGTATTCAGTTCCAAAATTTAAATGAACTCTCCAAACAAATCTGGCAATGGTGTGAACAACGCAAAATCTGGCTCTTTGCTTCATACATAAAGTCGGCAGAGAACGTGGAAGCAGATAGAGAATCTCGTCGGCTAGCCCCAGAAACAGAGTGGGAACTGGCCCCTCACGCTTTTCAGACTATTGTCAATAAATTCGGGCTTCCTGAAATAGACCTTTTTGCCTCCAGAGCCAACACAAAATGTGCTAGATATATTTCATGGCAGAGAGACCCAGACGCAATGGCAATAGATGCTTTCACTGTTCCTTGGGATACTTGAAAGTTTTATGCTTTCCCCCCCTTCTCTCTCATTTTGAAAACCTTACAAAAAATATCTATTGACGAAGCTGAAGGAGTACTCGTAGCCCCTTGGTGGCCTACGCAGCCATGGTACCCCCTCTTTCAGTCACTACTGATTAGCAAACCCATCATGTTCAAGCCAAACTCTGAACTACTTCTTTCTCTCGACAGGATTCAGCACCCACTCGCAGACAAGCTTTCCCTGGTGGCCGGCATGCTATCAGGGAAGCCTTCATCCGCAGGGCGGTCCCCGTTCAGGCCTGTGACATAATGTTGTCTTCATTGTCAAAGTCGACATTGAAACAGTATGACAGCGGACTTAGACTGTGGTGGGAATTTTGCCTGCAGAATGAATTAGATCCGTATGAGGAGTCCATACCTGACATCATCAATTTCTTAACTAGAAAATTTCATGGGGGAGCGGCCTATGGTACCCTTAATTCGATTTGATCGGCCTTGTCACTATTATTGTCAGCAAATGTGGGACAAGGCCCCCGTATGAAACGGTTCTTTAAGGGTATATTTAGACTCAAGCCATCACGGCCAAAGTATCACAGCACTTGGGATCCAGCAGGGGTGGTTAATTACCTATCGACATTATACCCCAATGAAAGCATCAGCTTGAAAGACCTAACGCTGAAGTTGACCACACTTCTGGCATTAGTGTCAGCTCACCGGACGCAAACGCTGGCCTTAATTGACATGAAAAATATTCTGTCGCAGACGGACAGAATAACGATCAAGATTCCTGATGCAATTAAAACATCAGGACCTGGCAAATTTCAACCAACTTTATCCTTGCCATACTTCAGGGAGAGGCCAGAAATATGCGCTGCACTTGCTCTGGAAATTTACATAGAGCGCACCCAAGGACTGCGCACCCCAGGTGCTCAACATCTGTTGATAACTTATGGGAAGCCACACCGAAGAGCAACATCGACCACGCTTAGTCGGTGGATTAAGCATGTTCTGTCTCGGAGTGGTGTGGATACCACCATATACACTGCACACAGTACTAGACATGCTTCTACTTCGGCAGCTAGACGCCGAGGAGTGGGCCTGGAGGAGATTTGCCGAACGGCAGGCTGGACTGCTACCTCCAACACTTTTGCTATATTTTATAATAAACCCTTACTATCCAATTCGGATTTTGCCAAGGCAGTATGTGAAATTAGCAAATAAATACAAAATGTTAATAAGTTAAACCTATCAGTATAGAATAAAGCATTATTGAGTTTACACTTTGCTAATCGCAACTTTTCTTTAAACATCTACATTGTGATCTGAAGAACGAGGTGGTGAAATATAATTATATAATCAAACAAACTTACCTTAGTGAAGTTCGATTATGATTATATTAACCACCTCGTTCGAATGATCACAACCCACCCATTGAATTGTTTGACCCAATCCCTACATGAAGTTGCGATAAATGGCTTTAAAAAGAATGAGTTGATATCGGGCGCTACTATATCGCCTGATAGGTCACCTGGCGGAAAATTTTTACATAGCTTTAAAAATTGTGCGATTCCTGGCGGAGAGTAGTGGTACTACATTGTGATCATTCGAACGAGGTGGTTAATATAATCATAATCGAACTTCACTAAGGTAAGTTTGTTTGATTATATAAGAAAGAGATAAACATAGTAGCAAATATTCGAGTAGGCCTGACGCACATTTAATTATCAACCACACATGCCTACTACAATATTTCTTTTTCATATGGTCGTCTCTTTCTTACTCAAGCATTCTATTTTGTTGTTCATGTTATCTCATTGCTGTTATATATAATTTTGGCCCAATTCGTATAATACAGTATGGTTAAAAATTATTTTCATCTAGTATGGTCATGGAATACTTCCTAATTTATGAATGTTACTATAACTCATTTAAAAATCAAATGTTAGTTTTACATTTAAGTATAAATGTAGTTCCATTCATAAATTAGAAAGTATTCCATGGCCATACTAGATGAAAATAATTTTTGATCATACTTTACATGCCAATGCGTGGATCCTAAAATTTTGTAATACCTATTTTATTAATAAACAACTAGTACTTTCAAAGTAACCAGAAATGAAATTCACAGTGAAGCTCATAATAGCAGTGTCAATAGGAAAGCAAACAAATTATCGAGCGCCTTATATTTAAATTTGTGTTGATTAAATGTAAGTATCTTAGAGGCATCACGAAACGTTTTATTTAATTAATATTTCAGCGAAAGTGTGTAGTTTAAAAGAAATTCCACGAAAATACCTGAAGTTTTGGAGCACACCGTGAGATTCAATGCAGCTGTGTGATACTCAAGTACAAGTATTCAGTCACTGTACTTTTAGTGTATTCGGTACTCAGTCCACACACGACTACATTTTTTAAAATGTACTTGTACATGTACATGTACTCGAATACTTTTTCGGGGTACTCGATTACATTTTCGGGTAGGTACTTGAATACATTTTCTAGTACTCCAGTACATTGCACTATGCAATGAGTACATTTTTATGCAAGTTTAAACAAGTTGTTCAACTACCAGTTTTAGTACGTCGCCAAAAAAATCCAGAAAAAGACATGAGTTAGAGTTTTAATATATTTGTCCAACAAACCATGTGTTATTTTAAAAATTAATTAAAAAAAGCTTAGTATGCTTGCCATCACCGGTCACAGTCGAACAAAAACCATTATTTTCATTTGCAATGCTGGTGAACAGACCACATTGCTATACCTTCACAGATGACAATTTTGAAAAACTTGTTTATTTGAAGGTCAATAAAATAGGGTTTAAAAACGTTTTGTATTTTATTTTTATCATTGTCCCTAGCTATTGCATTTTACTGTATTCGGAACTTGTATATCTATTCGAGTACTTACCGTTGTGTATGTGTACTTGTACTAGTTACTCGATTACATTTTATATAAAGTATTTGTACTTAGAACAGCTCTGAATCTAGAGAGTGTTGACAAAAAAGGTAATAGCTATTTATGCAACAAGTGCTAAAAGTTGACGTTTATGAACGAGACATGAAAATTATTAAACGAAGCGGAAGGCTGAGTTTCATAACATGTCTCGTGCATAAACGACTTTTAGCACGCGTTGCATACAATATTTTATCTACGACCTTAATTTTACTGTTATCAATCCATAAATAGCGATCTAACAAAGGTTTGCATCACGACACTTCTAATTTATTGTCATAATTAAAGCTGATATTATATGGCAAATGCATATTTTGTATAATTGATATGCCGGGGAAGTTTTTTGCATGTGTATACTAATTATGTGAAAACAAATCGCTTAAGCAAAGTTTCATTTTGCATATTTCTACGTTTTTGAGCATACTTTCTGGATTTTGCATATTTGGTTATATTTGGCAATAATTTGCTATGTATGAACTTTTTGAGATTTTTTTGTAAGATTTAGTATTTTAATAAATTTATTAATACAATTTTTCTGTGCAACTGACGTATATACCTTCACTTTCTGCCGCTGGAGTGCAGTGCGCGTATCGAAATAAGCAGAAAAAAGGGGAAATCGCTGTTAAAATCTTCTGCTATATAAACATAGAGTGCCAGTAACCCCACTTTTTCCATAGAAGCAATGTATAAGGAATCAGCCAACATAGAATCCATTTCAAGAGTCGAACTTCGAGTGTTAGACGAATAATAGTCTGGCGGGGTTAGGGGAAATTTCATTTTTATGTTGGCTTACAATGTGAAGTTGGCGTTTGCAGTCCATGTTTATATAGTCAAACGTTAAAATGAATGACGTTTTTGAATAAAAATTAGATAATTAAATATATTCATGCAAAATGATTAAAATTTTTATATTATTTAGAAAACATCTACTTATTTAAAAAAAAATTAGAGCATATTATGTGCATATATTGTAACTTTGGGTGCATATACTCAACAAAATGTATGCATATATATGCGCATATTTTCGTACATGTGAGTGCATATAATTATTAGCTTTAGTCATAATAAACAGTAGGCCATGCCGCGCCGGCGAATGTTTGCAAATGACAGTAGTCAAGGTCAGTTACGGAATGTAATTATTAATACACCACATCTGACTGTATTCATTACATAACGCTTTAATGATTTCAAAAACACTTTACCAGTAACGCAGGAAGCAACTAGAATAACTTTACAACTTCACTTCCAGTTCGAAATTGTAGTTTTATAACCTCACTTCACTTTTAGCACTAGAGCTAAAAGTAAACAGCTGTTTTCTTTAACCAACTATAAAACGTCACTTTTAGTGAAACAAGCTAGCGCTAAAAGGCTTACTTTTAGTGGTGGTCGTAGATAAAATATTTTACGCACTTATAGTTTTATCTGGGTGCCGTGTCCACAGAGCGTGAGTCCCATTCTTTTCCGAGAAGAATTTTTTCTAAAGCAAAAATGTTTCTGTTCAAAACAGAGCTACTTCAACATGATTGGCAAGAAGTATACCAGTCTGAACAGTCGAGCGAGGCCTATGAGCTGTTTGTAAATATCCTAATGCGCCTTATAAACCTAATTTTTCCCAAAAAAATTGTAAAAAACAAAACATCCAAAACCTGGATTACTCAGGGAATAAAAATCTCTTCTAACAAAAGAAAGCGATATAAAAAATGTTAAAAAATGAAATACCCTACGATCAATACAAACTATATGCTAATACTTTGAAACATGTAGTCAAAGTGGCCAAAAAACTGTTTAATATAAAGAAAATTTCGGAATCAAGCAACCCCTTTAAAACTATCTGGAAGTTAATAAATTTTTATACAAACTCCAACAAAAAAAGTAACGACTCAGCCCTTCAAAATATATCCATGGAAAATAGGAACAAAGAGGAAACTCTAAACAAAATAAACAATTATTATATAAATGCATGCCCTGTGCTTAGTGTAAATGAGCAGTTAGCTTTAGATCATGTTAAAAAATTTGACAAAAGTATTTTTTTGAGCCCAACTGATCCACAAGAAATAGTTGAAATTATAAAAGGTCTCAAAAACAAAAAAATCTACAGGTGTAGATGAGATTCCTATATCTTTGATTAAATATGCTGCAGATGAACTGTCACCAGTTCTCTCACATTTAATTAACCTTTCAATAATTTCAGGTATTTTTCCTTCAAAGCTTAAAATAGCTCAGATTAAGCCAATTTTCAAAGAGTGATAAAAGTGATATAAAAAACTAAAGACCAGTAGCACTTCTCAACAATTTTAGTAAAATATATGAAAAAGTAATTTATGTAAGGTTGGTCAATAATGCCTTTTCAGAAGTGCAAAATGGATTTCGGAAAAAAAAGTCAACAGTCCGTGCTATATACCAAGCGCTTGTCAAAATCTTTAAACGAGAGCAAAGAAACCATAGCAATGTGTCTCAACCCGTCTAAGGCGTTTGATTCTGTGGATCATGGAGTGCTCTTGTCCAAGCTCAAACGCTTTGGCATTAGAGGTATACCACTGAAACTGATAAAATCTTATCTTACAGATAGGCAACAGTGTACAATTGATTGTGACTCATCTGGTAGAATAATGAGCTCAAACCTAAAAACCATAAAACGGGGGCTGCCTCAAGGGTCTTTGTTGGGACCACTTTTCTACATAATATACACAAACGAACTTCCGCAAATAATCAATCATTCTATGGTTCAATTTGCTGATGACACTTCAGTAATTTTTTCACTGGACAAAAGTATAAACCCATCAAATACCACAATTTTCTTATAAAGTCAATAATGAATCACCATCCTTTACGAATCAAGGGCAAAGTATTTTGGCAGTGGGATCGGCATCGTTTCTGGGAATTTGCTTGGACTCCCGTTTGGATTAGAGGCCACATATTGATAACGTGTCTTCATCTTTGGCTAAATATGCATACGCTCTTAGAGTGCTTGTACGAAACGTGTGCATCGATGCGTCTCTAATTGCATATCATGCACACATACACTCTCGGATCAGATATGGGATTGTGCTCTGGGGAAACAGTTCTGAGGTGAATAGAGTTCTGATTTTGCATAGGCGCTGTCTGAGAAATATGCTTGGTTTGAGACAACGCGAGTCTTGTAGACAACTTTTTAAGGATCTAGGTATACTTACGGTCATTTGTACTTACATTTTTGAGGCAGCAGTTTTTGTAAGGTCTCATGAAGAACTCTTTTCTAACCGTACGAGGGAGTATTCCCATGATATGAGAAACAGATCTGATTTAGTTTACAAAAGGACTCATCTCTCATATATTCAAAAAAATGTTCACTGCTCAATTATCAAAATTTTTAATAAACTTCCAAGAAGTTTGCTTCTGCTCTCTTCGGATAAATTTAAAAAACAAACTAAAAAAACTTCTCATTGAAAGAGCCTATTATGCAATCGAAGAGTTTTTTCAACGTTTCATATTCTGTTGTTATTGTCTTATTTCATTCTATGTATTGTGACATGTTCTACACCGTATGGGTAACTCTTGATGAGATGAATAAATACAGATTTTGATTTTGATTTGATTTTATAGATCTCATCAATATAAACAAAAATATCCTAATAAACATGGGTCCAAAAACGCTTCGTTTCGGAGATAGGTACGAGTAGAGTCCCTGTATATAAAGAGTTGGGACATGTAGGGGTTACTTGTTTTGGATCCACAAACCATGGAGTATCTGATTTTTGCCGATTTTAAATTTTATGCATATTTCTTTCAACTAAAATAAATGAAAGATATCTGTGCTGCATCACATGGTCCTTGATTTGTGGATCCAATGGCTCAACTCTTAGTACATATAGGAACTCTAGGTACGAGGTGTTAAAAGTTTTTTTTAATTCGTTTTTTTTCTGTTATCTAAAAACGCTTTGAGCGATTTAATGAAATTTTTAGAGTTTGTTTATAACTTTATGAGGTATCTTTTGGACCTATTACAATTGATGTAGTAATTCCAGGGGCGTGCCCAGGGGAGTAAAAGCGATTCGGTTTTTGCACAAAAAAATAACTCCCACGTGATTATTTGCAATTTTTATATATTTTTTTCGAAAACTGTTATCAAATGTTGACATTTTCGTTAAATTCTCAGTAAGCAAAGTGATTCTTTTTTGTCACTTAACAGCGAAATACTTTTATGTTCTAGAACTCAAAACTCTTTTGCGTTCTAAAACATAAAAGAAATGTCAAAAAATTTGTAATTTTTTAGGAACTTATTTGTGATTTTATTAATTAAGTAACCCACATTAGTTTTATATTAAGTAATTTAAAATTTCAATAGATATGTACTAATAACTATTATAAACTATTATAAACATGACTAATTTATGTTGTACTAAAGGTTTTTTTCTTATAAAAATTTTCAAGGTCAAAGAATTTAGGGTTTATGTTGGCATAACTTGGATTCCTTTAAAAAATATATGTTGGCAAAATTTGTTTTAGTAACTTTATAGAACTAAAAATTGGTGGGAAATTTAAAATCTGGCATTAAAGTTCTATGTACATCAAAAGCTCTTGCTAATCTTTCATAAACGTCTTCTTCTGGTGTGTTAAGATGCAGATCCAACAGTTCCTCTGCACACTTCACTGCATTTAATTTTAAAAGATTCCGTTTTTTACGCGTATTCAGTTTCAAAAAAGAAAAACTGACAATTTAATTTTAAATGTCAAAGTGACAAACGTCATTTACAGAAAAACCTGACGAAAATAAATTTTCTAATTAAAAAAAAGCAGTTTTGCCAATTTTATCTCTTGACCTTGAAAATTTTTATAGGAAAAAACGTACTATAGCTGGTAATGAATGAGCGCATTCAGACGACACAACAGTTGTACAACTGTAATTATTGTTAGATATTACCAAAATAATTATATACTTTTCTACTACACTATTTACTCTTTAATTTATTTTACTAACCTCATCAAATAATGTTTATTCATTCATTTGATAGAAATAATAAAAATATTTAAACTGCGGTTGTGTCGTTTGAATGCGGCGAATGTATAATGGGTTGCCTATATTCCAATGATAAAGTGGGCGGACCATTTAGCCTGCAATATGATGGCCATATTGCATTATAAATGGACTTCACTGTATAGTAAACATGTAAACCAAGTGTAAATAACTAAGAAATGAACTGTTTAAGATAAAACAGGATCTTAGAGTTACAAGGGCATTTAAAAACGCATCCTCTAATTTCGAACTGATTTTCGTAGAAAACAATCATGTCATTGAAATGCTCTCTTGGATTCGACACTGGTAGGTTAGCGTTAGCGGAAACAGATGAAGCTGGCTATGGTAATGGCATATATAATAAATATATATATATATATATATATATATATATATGTGCATTTCTATCGAGTTCGCCTCCTCATACGGAACAGACTTCCACCGCTCCGGCAGAAGGAAAAACGCCAGAGCTAATTTTTTTGTTGCTTTATACATATCTGACGTAATTCTATAGCGACCACCTGAGAGGGGTAAATAAATTCTGTTTTTAAAGAATCGTGTATAACTATAATTTTCTATCTAGTTTGCTTCCGTTACAATTACCGGACTTATGCAACTCCTCTTGTATATATTGTGCATACTATACGATCGGTTTAGCCTCCAACAGCATTGCCACATATACTAGGTGCAATTCTGCAAGTTTTTATCTGAATATTCTGTCTTAACCCGGGAAAAGTTTATGCGTGGTCATTTAGTATCGCTCAAACCGTGATATCGGATGTAAGTTAATCAGCTGTGTATAACTTACGCGCATTTAGTTTATTAGTCACTTATCATTAGCGGTATTATACCTGCAGCAGTGTAGTGAATATTCATTCGAAAATGGTACTCCCAGGTTCAAGGGGGAAACTAATCGTAAAATTAGTAAAACTTGATTTTAACGGTAAGTAATACCTATAGTTATTCAACTTGCATGAGCACTACACATCGTAAAATCTTTTTGTATGGTATTTCAAGCACAGTTTTGGAAATATTCCGCTATATTGTGAATTATTTTATTTGTCAAAAGATCTTAGTACAAATTCATAATAGTTTTCCACATTACATTAAATTGTTGATTAATATTGAAATAAGTGCATCAGATTATGTTTTTGTTATAATTCGTGTTACATATTTGGTTTTCATTTGACGAATTTTAGCTCCAGACATTAAGAAAAGACTACCGGATGTGCCTAATTCCCCAAGTCATTATAATAAAGTACAGGTTAGTGTAATAATTTTAATTTGTTTCAAGTTCACTAAAGTGAATATTGATTTACATTGTCAGCTATTTGTAACCCGTGTGGCGGCAAAACCCTAATTGCATCACCTTTATTATGTAATTGTATTTGGCTTACGAAGTTCTTTTTAATCTCCATTGTAGTTTGTTTCTCCTTTATCAAAGCAATTTAAAACTCTAAATATATTATACATAACTTTCTTGTATTACATTTCCGTCAAATGACATCAGCCTAATAGTAAATTGATGTGAAAAATGCGACCGTCAGCAAGAACACGATTATGTCAGGTGATAAGTAGCTTTTGCATTATTTGTTTATTATTAATGTTGTTATTGTGTGTTGCACTTACGCGAAAAAGCTATTTTTTATTAAGATTAACAAAAATTGAAATTGGCCTGTCTGTTCTAAATTTTGTCGGTAGTGTAGGGTATGAAGTTAATGTTCATGAATTCTTAGGACTGGCTGTTGTCAAAAGAAAACATCCATGTTGCACCTCAGCAAAAATCTGCAGAAATATCACTTGTAAGTCAACCAAAACATAATTTGGTATTTTTGTAGTTGTCCTATTTACCTTTTTATCCCTTGCTTTGTTTTTGATTTGTAAAATAATTAATATTGGAAAAAACTTAATACGATTTGGTTTAGGAGAACGTTGTCGGTGAAACACATCTGGGAAATAAAAATGATTTGACTTCTATAGATTTTCAAAATTATAAGAGCAATAGTTTATCTGAAAAGTCGGCAAGTTATGTTTACCAGTCTTCTTCATCATCGTATGTTCCAGAAACTGATTACAGTGATAGTTCAGTAGAAAATCTAAAACAAAAACGCATTTCTGATGATGAGAAATTCTTAATATTGAGAAACATCACCACCGAAAAAAGCCAGCTAGATGGCAAATCAATCTGTTCATTAGAAATTCCGTGCCAGAATAAAACTTCTGAGTTGAATAATTTATTTACGACGTTTGCAAGAAGCAATATAGGACTATCAAATTATGTCGCTGATAGCGCTGAAATAGACCACTATAGAAACCAAGACGGGCAATTAAATACAATTTCAGCAATCCAAACAATAAATCCTAATTCTGAAAATGTATTTATTTCCGAACAGAGAAATAATATTAATAAAGCTTGCAGTACTAAGACAAATACCCCTTCGAGGATTACCGAAATAGAAAAACATGTAAGTACTTATATTTATTTATTTTCATATCTGGTTAGATTCTTCGATTGCAATTTAAGTTTTAGGACTCTGTGTATAACATAACCTAAAAATCAAACTTTAATCGACGATATCTCAAAAACTGTTTGAAAAATTGCAATAGGGATGTAACAAAACAATGTAGGTGCCTTTTTTAAAAATTAAATATTTCTATAATTACTAAAAAATATTATTTAAATAGGTATAATATAATAAAGTCGTATCCCAGGGTTTTCTAAAAAAAATGTAGTGTGATTGAGATTAAACTTATTATAGATTTCTCAATATAGTAACTACTATGTATATCGGAAATATAAAATCAGCTCTATTTCTGAAATGGTTAATTTGAAGACTTATGTTTACTAAGATTTTTTAATTTTAATAAGCATCATTACTTAACATTGTTGTTAAAATTTTTACATTTTTTCCGCAGCCTGTATATTTAAAACTTACAAATCAAATCCTAGAGATATCTAGTACCTTATTTACATCACGACTTCGTATTTTAAGTGCTAGTTTAGGTTATACACAGTTTAATCATGCTAATAAATCTGTCAAGATCAAAGATGTAATTGAAATAAATTTTATAGATTCAAATTAGTTTGGAAAAAAATAAGAAAAAAAGAACTGTATGTAAATTTTGCTACGATTCGGTCACAAATTTTGAAAGGCATTTGACCAGAAATCATCACGATGAAAAGGAGGTACTAGAACTAGCCAAGTATTCAACAAAAAATGCAAAAGATAAAAATATAAGAAGAAAGTTAATTGCACTATTGAGGTATGAAACCCAGTTTCAAGAATTTGCACAGAGAGAACACGAAAATCCAAAACAATTGCCCTGTTCTTATTGCAAGCGTTTGATTTCTGTCAATTACCTATTCCGTCACTATAAAACATGTATTGTTAAAAAACCAGTCGATAAAAGTGGAAAAAGGGTGCAACATAGAATTCAATCCATACTTTGTTAGCATGCGCCAACGAAATCAGTAACACAAATACTACTTTACGGATTCTTAAGGAAGTTTATCCAAAAATGAAAGCGGATCATATATCATATGTCGCGAAACGAGATCCACTAATACGGCAATTTGGCGAAGCATATCTAAAGAAACACAAACGAGCTCAAATAGTTTATGCTTGTTCTAATAAGCTAAGGGAATGTGCTAGACTTTTAATAGAAATACGACGCCGATCAGGTATGACTAATATTTCATTTTTCGATATCCTTAATCCCACCCTTTTTGATATTGTTGTCGTAAGTGGAAGAACCATTAGTGGTTACGATGAGAAAGAAAAAAACTATAAAGCTCCAAGTTTGGCAATTCATCTGGGGACACTATTAAAACAAGTTTGTGATGTGTGTAATCATGTACTAATGAAACAGGTACCAGGATTTAGATGTGAAAATATTGATACGAAACTAAAGGAATAAAAAGGTTTAAATTACTAATAGAAAGCCAGTGGAATAACGAAGTTTCTTCATTGGCCATAAAAGATATGGCGGAACAGAAATGGAATAGACCAGTTGCCCTACCATTTACACAGGATGTCATGAAATTTAGAGATTATGTTACCGGAATTGCTGAGAAAAATGTGGAAAGTTTAAAACTAGACCAGACGAACGAAAAAGCTTATAAAATATTAGTGGATGCCACTTTAATACTAACAATTTTATTCAACAAGAGGAGAATTGGAGATGTCCAGTACCTCAGTACTGCTTCATATTTAAAACCACAACCATATCGGGACCAAACTGAATATATTGAAAAATTGTCCGAATCGGAAAAAGTGCTGACAAGAACTTACAAAAGAGTAGTAGCAGGCGGTAAAGGTAGCAGACCCATTATCATTCTATTTCCTAAAAATTTGCAAGAATATATTAATCTTCTATTGGACATCAGATCAAAAACTAAAATAATACCCGAAGAAAATTCTTATTTATTTGCGCATCCGCATGTACGAAACGACTGGATTAGGGCAGATATTGTGATCAAGAAATTTGCAAAATCCTGCAATTTGGAACATCCAGAATTAATCTCATCGAATCGTTTACGGAAACAAGTTGCAACGTTGATGCAAATAATAAATCTGCCAAAAGAAGAATATACCCAATTCGCAAGATTCATGGGCACACTGAAAAAACCCACCAGGATTATTATGAGTAAGTAACACGAAGTACTGTAATAGCAACAGCATTAGTTTGTTTGAATAGATTAGTGCTTAAACGTTGTTTTTTTAAAGACATTCTATGTATCCCAACATTATATCAAAATTTGTGATCCTATAATACTTTACCTTTTTATTAAAATTTGTAAACCAACATTGTAATTTTATTTGCTCTATATGTTTACAGAATAACCCAAGATGCCTATCAAACAGCAAAGGTGTCTAAATTACTGACTTTATTTGACAAGGGAATGGGTACAGAATATAAAGGAAAGGCACTAGAGGCTATTAATGTAGAACCTAACATGGACATATTAGAAGAGAGTGAAGAAGACGAACCACCTACGACGGAAACTACAACATCAATTAAAGAAACGCCAAACATAGAAGAAGAAACCATGGATGAAAGGGCGAATTCACACATTCCACAGAACAACCAAAGAATTAAAAAAGATATCGCCGGCGGAAGAGTTCGTTGGACTCAAAAACAACGATCTGTTGTAAAATCCTATTTTAAAGAACACATTAAATCTAAGAGAGCTCCCAAAAAAGAAGAGTGTCTAAAGCTTATAGCTACAAATACCAATTTATTTAGCAATTTAGATTGGGTAAGAATAAAAACTTTGGTTTACAATAGTTACAGAGATAAAAATTAAAGTTAAAGCTTAATTACATATTATTATTACATATTGCATAATTGCTTAGTATTTTTTATTAATATTATTTTAATTTTTCAGTAGAAACCTATATGTTTAGTTTTACTTATCTGGTAGTATTATATTTTTGCTAGATAAGCTTTATAATACATTCATTTATTTTTTTAAATATTCCTTTTTTTCATGTATTCATAGTGTATAATCTCAACATTCATTAAAATTGTTTAAACATAATATTCAGTGTATTTTTTAAGAAAAAAAAAACAACTTTTGTGCCATTTAAAATAAGATAACTTAGCCAAGCTACTTGACAACGTCAAAAAGAGGTTAATTTCAACTAGACATATCAATGTTAATTTTGGAACTGCCAATTACAATTTGTATTTACCTACTTTACAACAGCAAAATTCATTTTGTCATTTCCAAAAATCAAAACCGCTGGAGATGAATTCGTACTAAGTATGAATGAAGATGTTTGTTAGTGTTTCATATGACTAAAATCATAAAAACTTAGAGCATTACTTAAGAGCTAGCTTTCATTATTTTTTTAAATCTAAAATGGACAGCTACTATTGCTTGTAGTATTAAAACACTTTATATAAGGTTAAAAAATAAAAGGAAAGTTGTTTCTGATTAGATTAGACTTTTAAGAGATGTTGTATCGGACTTTTTCCACTGTCTCAAGTGTTTTACACACAACGTTTCGGGAGTTTGTGTTCTACTCCCGTCCTCAGGTGAATGAACTCCTGGCTAGTCCTGAGAAGGACTGATTTTTTGTACGTCTTTTCACGTACACTCGGTGCCTACCCCGGGGTTTGAACCGGGACATCATTCAGAAAACATCTTAGACTTTTAACTTCAGCATCTTTCATTTGAGGCTTTAAAATATTCTTATAAATTCGGTCAACTCAGCGTTATCTATAAGTTATCAATTACTGTCGTAATTGTAACTATTTTTTTATGTTAATTTCTTATTTATTAAAATTCGGCGTATAATCTTATTAAATATGCCAAAATTCTCAACATTGTATACATACTACCCAAGCATATCAGTGTCGACAGTAATGGTAATTTTATTATTGATCATTTAATCTAATTCTTTACACTCTTAGCGAAACGTAAGTGTCCTGCTTATGGATGCATTCTATTTTGCTGCATATAACTATAACATAAAAAGTGAAGGTTAATTCTAGTTATATTTGGAGGCACTCTAGTCAATAGAGTCACTGGCGTCAACACAGCAACGTTGCCGCACCACGGAGGCGAAACAGTTGAGCAAATGTGAACATAAAGAAGGAGGCATTGGCTACTATTGCCTGTCCGCTCTGTATAAGTGTATAAAAAAGCCACGCCATCTATATAAATTACCATAAACTTAATTGTATAACCGCAGATAGGGAAACGGCGAAACCGCCTCAAATAGAAATCGTTCAAATTTTGTGTGGGGGGTAAACTCAACGAGGGAATTCATTTTAGCAGGAAAAACGTCGTCGACTCCGATCGGAGGCGGAACGGAGTCCAACTCTTATGTACTGTATAGTGTTTGGAGGCGTATAAGTAATATGCGTACATGTATATATATATATATATATATATATATATATATATATATATATATTGCTAGTAGGGCCTCGGAACGCCCGAAAACATTACGGAGCCGACATAGTCTCACTTACAGTCTTACTTATAGAAATTTTACACGCGCGTAACTTGCGCTATGAGGTGCGTGTAAAATTATCATACTTATAGATGCATGTAATGTCCGTGCAAGCAGCAACTTATGTCAAAAAGTTCCACGTCATTCGAATTGCGTTTAGCGAGTGTGCTTCCACTGTACTTTTAATTATATTCTGCTGTAATTGCATTATTATAATTTTGGAGGGTTAGTAAATGTAATTTTACGGTATACATATTTGGAATTAGTTTTTATTTTTAGTACCTAGTGCTGACAAGCCTGAATTTTCAGATAAACCTTAGTAGCTTACTTATTTCATGGGTTAAACGTGTTGAAACAACATTAAACTAAAAACATGGATTTGGACAATTTTCATGAGGTACAGGAAAGAATTGAAGAAGAAGGATAGAAATGGTTTTGCTTCGCAGAGAAAGAAGGAGAAAAATTTATTTACATATAAGCAATCCTTTTTATAAATACACTGAAAATGAATTCCGAAAGGTTTACAGAATGTCGAAAGCCGTAGCACGGGGAGTGATAAGAATTGTGGAAAATGATTTGCATATTCCAGAGACAAAAAAAGAAATTCCCATATCTGTTGAAATACAGGTAATGGCTACCATAAGATACTTTGCTAAAGGAGCTTACCAACAGGATGTAGCTGATTTACATGGTTTTTCCCAGCAAACACTGTCCAGAATAGTTCACAATGTAGTTCGTGCATTAGCAAGACATCGCAACGAATATGTACGTTTTCCTCAAACAGCACAAGAATTTAGAGTTATCAAAGAAGATTTTTTTAGAGTAGCAAAAATGCCAGGTATAGTGGGTGCAATTGATTGTACTCATATAAGAATTAAAAATCCTGGAGGAGACAATGCTGAAGTTTATGTCAACAGAAAAAATTTCTTTTTGTTAAATGTTCAAGTCATTTGTGATTCACAGTGCAGAATATTAGATATCGTTGCAAAGTGGCGAGGTAGTGCCCATGACTCCAGGATATGGGAATCTTGTGCTATTAGGGAACAATTTCAGAGAGGAGAAATACGAGGAATTTTAGTGGGAGATGGTGGATACACTGCCACACCAACCATGCTTACACCTCTAACTAATCCAGTAACCCAAAGCGAACAGCGATACAATCGAGCACATATCCACACAAAAAATTGCGTAGAACGTTTGTTTGGTCAGTGGAAAGGAAAATTTCGTTGCTTGTCCCGCGGTATTAATACTTCCCTACCGACTACCAAGGCAACTATTGTTGCTCTTGCAGTGCTGCATAATATCTGTTTGGAAGATTTTTTATTGGATGAAGATATAGAGGAAGAAGATCACGAAGAAGAAGGTATAAGCAGTGATGACGAATCGCATTCCTGATATCGGCCAAAATTTAAAAGGTCGAGCCTTCAGGAGCGAATACATTAATTTAAATTTTTGACTTCTTTATATTATGAGCAAAAAAGTATTGTTCATTTATGATCTAGATTAATTTCTGGTTCTTTATTTAACTATCACTTTCTTGTGTTACATACTTTATTAATTGTAGTATATTAACGTATAAACTAAATAAGATAAATTATAAAATTAGAAATGACCAAATTGAATTAACTTTATTTATTAACAAATTATAAATTTATGTAACGAAATAGGTAGTACGTATTTACGAAATTAATCAAATTAAAAAGTTAATACTGTTTGCTCGCCGATATTCTGCAGTTATTTCTGCCAGAAAAGTAAATTTGCTTTTCTACAAGCAATTTTTAGTTCGTAAATATCTTCTTCATACGTTAACTTTTGCTCGTAAATTTGCTTCTCATAATCCATTCTTAAATCATGTAGTTCTTTTTGGTTTTTCATTTGAAATTTATTCTTCCTTTTTTTGATAAATTTTTAAATTTTCTCCTTCATAGGCAGTAATCTGTTTCTGTTTCTTTTCTGCAGCCGATGTTAGAGATGTAGTTGGCATTGGATGTTCTTTAACTACTGAAACCTCTTCGAACTCCAGTTGTGGGATCCAACATTTTCATGTCGTCTTCATCTAAGTGTACATTCGCAGTTGCGGATGTTTGAGTTTTAGACGCATTTTCTTTCTTATCGCTAGCAAATTCGTTGACGTTATCTTCAAATTCGTATGGCACCATATCCCTAATTACATAATCAATATCGTGCTGTTCGTTTGAAGATGGTGATCCTCCACCTGTTTTCGTGAATTTCTTTTTTTGATGGTTAATTCTTGTTCTGGCTTCCCTCTTTATTCGCCACCATTGCTCTCTAATTTGGGCCAACTCCCGATGCTTTACATTTAAATAAAACTGTTCCTCGACCTCTTTCCACGCAATTTGTTTTTTTTAATCATCCTCGAATCGACAGTTTTGTTTTCTATAATTTTGTAATGATCTCTCATTGTATCTACCAACAAATTATTTTCGTCCTCCGTCCAATTTTCACTTCTTTTCCTTTTTGAAGCCATCTTAAAATAAAATACTTTTTTGCACTACTAGTCTCAGAACGCATCCTTATTGGCCTATTTTTAGGTCGTGAAGTTGATTTTCTCCACCAAGGGAGAGAAAGTAAAATAAACAATTTTCACCGTGGTAACTGATAAATTGCTAAGTTACCAAATATGACTATTTTAATTTTGACGTTTTAAAGAGCTGTAGTGTCAGGTTGACAGTTAAAATATTTTAGAAATTTGTTGGGAATTTAGGTATTAAGCCGTTTGGTAGTGCAAAAATAGTATATACACCACGGTAGCGAATCGTCTTATAACCTTCGCGCTTTAGATACTTAGCGCTGCGCGCTCAGTATCTAATATGCGCTCAGGTTATAATACTGCGCTTCGCTACCTTGATGTATAATATACTATTCTACAAATGCTTAAATTATACTTACCCTTTTTTTAAAATAATTATTTGGTTCTTTGGAATAAACAGTTTTAACAAAATTCAATAATAATCTTACCTTTATTGGGATAAACTACAATAACATAGACAGAAACTAAATACAATTAAAAATAACTTCAAATTTGACGTTTGGTTTAAATTCAAACATTCGACAGTAGCACAAGCTCCCTATGCACGCGCGATTATTATTAAATTGCGGTGTTGCCGACGTTACTTTTCATACGCGCGCCGTGGATTTCCGCGAGCGTGGAAAAAGATGTATAAGTACCAAACAGTTGTAAGATCTGCACGTTGGTGTAATTACACGCAGCTTATAACAGAAATAACAACAGCACTATAAGTAAGACTGTTAGAGTATAACGCGTCTCGCGCGCATGCGTGAGAATTCGAACTTCGCCTTTAGAAGCGAATTTTAAACTTGGTTAGTTCACTTCCCCACCGCGCGGACGAAGCGCTTGCGCACAGCTCACCATTATACATTGAAGAGTTGGTTGTCTGTCTCACTTCCTTCGTGAGTTTCCCACGTTTCCCACTCATAGCCGCTAGCAATATAGGAAATATTACACATATGGGCAATAGGCACCTTCATCTTTGAAATCTCATTATTTTTCATTTTTATGTCAATATTTCATTCATAGAGGGTCAATGGTATAACAGTCTGTTTTCTAAAGTAGTCTATGGGAGAGGGGAGCTCTATGTCAATTTACTGTCATAATATGTATGTTTCCTGTCAAATGTCAAATTATTTTCTGAAGTGGTGTGCGAGATATATTGCATTCGCGTGGATGAGGGTTGGCCATGATTTCGTTTTATCAAGTTACTTTCTTTATTATATTTTATCTACGACCACTACTAAAAGTAGGCCTTTTAGCGCTAGCTTGTTTCACTAAAAGTGACGTTTTATAGTTTACCGTGGTTAAAGAAATCAGCTGTTTACTTTTAGCTCTAGTGCTAAAAGTGAAGTGAGGTTATAAAGCTAAAATTTCGAACTAGAAGTGAAGTGTAATATTGCTTCTTCCGTTACAGGTAAAGTGTTTTTGAAATAATTAAAGCGTTATGTAATGAATACAGTCAGATGTGGAGTATTAATAATTACCTTTTGTAACTGACCTTGACAGGCGAATGTTACCGAAGCCAGTGGGCTTTTTTGGCGGACATTTTATAACGATACGTATGAAAGTAATTCAAAAGTATGATGCAAATGGCATGCTTCAGTACATAATAAGTACCTATTTTAAGTGCACATTATCTTTTTTAAGGCAATAAATGCAGCAAAATAGAGAAAAAGGCAAATACAGCCGCCATCTTGGATTTTGACTGATTTCCCGGGCCGAGATTAATGGGGATTTTGAGTATGTTAAAATACACACTTTACACAGTATAATGCAAAAAAAAAATCATTTGTGTTGTAATTTTTCCCAGGTCAACATTTATTTTGATTGTACTATTAGGTTTTCCTGTTATTAAAAACTACGTTTTACGGTGTGCCAAATCTAAATTTAGCGATTTTAAAAAGATCTCGGTAGTTCATGTCAAGCTCGTGTCAATTTGAATTCAAGTTGAATTAACGCAGAGTAGTATAGGGGCACCACTAATTGGATTAAGTGTTCAATTAAATTAATCCACATATGATTGATTGATCCAATTAAACCGTGAATTAAATACTCCAATTAAACCACCAATCAGATGCTCTAATTAAATGCCCTATTTAAACCCGCGATTTTAATTACAGAAATGTTATTTTACACATATGATAATTAACCACATGTGAATAATTATTTTAATTCGCGAAATCCGCGACTGCCGTTTTAATTTCAATTTTCGCGTAAATATTTGAATTTAAAATTGGTGAATCTGTCTCTCTTGTACTCCTTGTCGCTCTTGGATTCACAGAATGGATGTTGCATTTAAAAACATCTCTGGCCGACTCGGATTTGAACCTGCGACGTTCGTATCCACTTCTGGGCTGCATCAATCTATGCCGCTAGGCCACGGAGCGCTACGGGTTTTAATGTGTTAAACTGAATGCTACTTCACTCTTGAGTCGCCACGATTCCATATTTTAAACTAAATATTTCTTGAAAATTATAATTTATAACAGCGGAATTGTATCGTCTATAGTTTTAAAAGCCTGATGATAATTTAAAAAAACTGGTTTCGTACGTGGTTTTGATGGAATTAATTATGTTAGTTTTATCAATTGGCCAAACAAGTCGTTGCCTGTCGTATCGCAGACAAGGGATTTGGCCTGCAGCTGTTGGATCCTTTATAAAATTCAAACAAACTTTTCTTGATGGCCTATAGGTCTATGTGCTTGTTTAAATTTATGCTCAAATTTCATTATAATATCAATTTAAACTTTGTCTGAAGAAATTACAATTAGGCGCTTTTAATTTGCTTTCTCTTTTGCTATGCATTATGGGTAGGAACGAGCTTTGCGCATACTCTGCGTGGGAATCCGCCCGCGGTTACTTAAAATTCGTTATAATTATTTTCGCGCGAGAAATGGACAAGTTTATGCCTGCAGGTTTTTGGGGGTATTATATTCATTTAATTGAGCGGGACGGGTGTATTCAACCCTCTCGAAAAACACGTCGCTGCACAAAACCTGGATTTTTATAAGAAAACTGCATCTTGTTTTCCAACAAATCGGTGCAGGTTTGATGGCACGACGGTCTTTTTAATTTGTAACACCGAGATTGATATGTTTGACATTTATTTTGTAAGTAAGCGTCTGAAATTGTGTCATTATATCGATCAAAACTGTATTTTAGTTTTAAAATTCCAGTATAAATGCAAACGGACGAAAATAAAAACGCAAAAACTTGGTAATAAAGCAATATATTGTTATTAAAATAAATGTGTTCACAATACGAGACTCTTATTTCAAAAAAATTACATTAACCACATGTGAATAATTATTTTAAATCGCGAAATCCGCGGCGTCCATTTTTGGATTTGATTACGTCACGCCGAAGTCTTCCGTCTCACTCATCGCAGCTGTTCTCTCTCGCTCGCATTTATTTAATAAAAAAAAAGGTTTTTGTGCCGGCCCCAAGTCGGATTTGACCCCTAGTTGTCACGAGATTGTCATGTTTGGCTTTTATTTTATAAGTAAGCGTCTGAAATTGTGTCATTATATCGATCAAAACTGTATTTTAGTTTTAAAAATCCCAGTATAAATGCAAACGAACGAAAATAAAAACGCAAATACTTTGTAATAAAGAAATATATTGTTATTAAAATAAATGTGTTCACAATACGCGACTCTTATTTCTAAAAAATTGCATTAACCACATGTGAATAATTATTTTAGATCGTGAAATCCGCGACGTCCATTTTTGGATTTGATTACGTCACGCCGAAGTCTTCCGTCTCACTCATCGCAGCTGTTCTCTCTCGCTCGCATTTATTTAATTTAAAAAAAGCTTTTTGCGCCTGCCCCAAGTCGAATTTGAACCCTAGTTGTCACGAGATTGTCATGTTTGGCTTTTATTTTATAAGTAAAGCGTTTGAAATTGTGTCATTATATCGATCAAAACTGGTTGATGAGACTATTACTCAATAAAGTTAAATAAAATTCTTCGGTGGTATTCGGCTAGCGGGGGCTTTTTGGTTTGCGGCGAAACTGACAGGAATCAGCTTGTCTTGCCATACGCCTATAATTTTTTAAACACAATGTATTATAGTTACTTTGAAGCACACCTTTTATAAATCGCACCACTCAAAATTAAAATAATCACTAGGTTTTGGCGAGGGTCGGCATATGACAATTTAATAATAATTTTCAAAGTACATTACTCTAACTTGTTGCAATTTTAGTAAGATTTGAATAAAAACAGCAATTTCATTGAAAAATATTCTGCTACAATCATTTCGAAAAGCAAAATTTCAGTTCAATAGGCTCGTTGTGCATTTTTATTACGTTTTATCATAAATATTATCTAAACTATTTAAAAATTTTAGATTCACGGTAGATTGATCGATATAATGTTACAATTTCGCATTTTTATTACAAAAGTTCTTGTGCTATTGCTACCAAAAAAACTAGAACAACGTTTTTTTAGCTGTGTGAATCTGAATTTTTAATTGGCAACTGTGATGTGATTAACTTTCAAATTATTTTAAAACGTCATTTTCAATCATGCCTAAAGTAAGCTCAGTTTCAAAAGCCAGGATTAATGCATGCTTAGAAAACGGTGTAACTATTCACCAAATTGCATGTTAATTTAGTTTTATAATTATTTTATATTTTAGCTTTTGATATTAAAATTTTATGACGTGAATAATTCTAAGCTGTCATATGACAGTTTCTTAAGATCATTTAATCAACTAAAACAATAAAAATGCATGGCTATTGGATTTAGAAGTTGTCCTAGTTTTTTGTGGTACCAATAGTACTTTTGATAAAAATAAATGTATGTTGACCCCAAATTAACATAAATTTGAATAAAAACACGCAATTTCATTGAAGAATCTTCTGCCACCATCATTTCGATAAACAAAATTGAAAAGTTCTTGTAAAATTTATCAAAATATGTATGTGATGACCACAAATTAACACAAAATTTGAATAGAAAACACGTATTCCACATCATTTCACTTAAAAATTAGCACAATTCGTTTTACAGAACGATTTATAATAACGAAAATGATGTAAAAACAGTTTAAGAGTTATTTCTAAGCATAAGTTTGCAAATTCAAATAAATCGCAATTTTTTAAATCATGCACTTACGAAATCGTAGTTTGATGTATATGAATTTTCGCCACTTTGTATCTGTAAAATAGCTTCAAACACTAATATTTGAATAAAAGACACGCAATTTCGTTGAAAAATCTGAAAAATTTCAAATTCAAATATTCGCGCGAAAATTGAAATTAAAATGGCCGCCGCGGATTTCGCGAATTAAAATGATTATTCACATGTGGTTAATTATCATATGTGTAAAATCAAATTTCTGTAATTAAAATCGCGGATTTAATTAGGGAATTTAATTAGAGCATCTGATTGGCGGTTTAATTGGAGGATTTAATTCACGGTTTAATTCGCGGTTTAATTGGATCAATCAATCATATGTGGATTAATTTAATTGAACACTTAATCCAATTAGTGGTGCCCCTATACTACTATGCAACAAGAAGATGCCCAAAACGACATCAAAAGAAACCAAAGTGCACATTAAAAAATGTTTTGAAACCCTACGAAATATGCGGCCTGATTTAACCCATTATTGTCTGGTAAACAGCGTTTGCAATATTTTTGGGGTAAAGATAATTACATACATGTTTTGTATATTTACCTAATAACGCATTAATTTGTAGTTTGTGAGGTCGACAATAGAAATTATTATAAAACAAGAGTTGCAATCTTCTGTCGTTGGCGTAGCTCTAAATCTAGTTTATATCAAAATCATTTTTTAGGAAGGACTTGCAACAACTAATTTGGCAATATAATTCCGAAAATAGGTTTTTTACAGTAAGTGACTTATTGGTTGATGTTAAGGTACAGTGTGGGTTTACGGGAGGGAGAACATTGCTATACGAAATTCTAAAATATATGGAATATAAGTATAAACTTACTAACGGACGCAAAATTTGATGTGAACAAAAGCACGTTGTTGCATCCAAAATTAGTTTCTTGCGGAAATATCTACATTTTAAAAATTCCGATGAAAATATCATCTTCGTGTACTTTGATAAAACGTAGATCTACCAAAATGGATCTACGATTCGTCGTTGGGTTCACGAAGATGATAGTAAAGGTAATCCATCTAAATCAGGGGGGAGGGAAAACGATTCACAATTTTGCATGCTGGAACTAAATTTGGGTTTTTGGAAGGATGCGATTTTTTATTGGATTCAAAAAACAACGACAGAGATTACCACAAGACCATGACCGCAACTGTATTTCAAAATTGGGTAATTAATCAGCTTATTCCTGCTTTAGCTAAGATTAATGGTAAATGTGTGGTAGTTATGGACAACCCTCTTTATCATTCTGTGCAGTTGGACAAAACGCCCACATTTTCAACCAAAAAAGGCGAAATGCAGGAATGGCTGCTTAAACATAGTGTAAAGTTTTCTGATAACTATACAAAAACACAGCTTTGTCAGTTAATTAAACCTTTTAGAGAAAATCACAGCAAGCGCTATGCAGTCAACGAACTTTTAAAAGAGAAAGGTAATGAGTTTCTTAAATTAGCCCCCTACCATTGTCAATACAACCCTATCGAGATGGCATGGGGGTTTTATAAGACCTATTATAACAAACATATAAATTCGCGGCCACCATCTAAGGATAGGATTACAAATTTATGGTCTGAAGCTCTTTTAAAATGTTCACCAGACATGTGGCAAAATTATTGTAAGCTTTGTGAGGAACTTATTTCGGCAGACTAGACAAAACATATGAGTAACCTTTCGTTGGAAAATATTCCTCCCATAATTATTTCACTAGCAGAATCTGAAGTAATGGAAGTGGAATAAAAAATTCTATCATTTCGGTTCAAAATTTCAGTAAATAATCAAAAGAAAAAACGCAGTTATTGCAAAAGTGGCAAACAAAAAAGGCTGCCAAACAAGCCAAAAAGGCAGTCATCAGTAATTTAGACGTAAGTAACCAGAAAGAGTTATTTAAGCAACAGAGGCGTCTATTATACCTGTACACTGCCACGGGAACGTCAGAGCAATCATATAGCAATGCCCAGTGAACAAGAAAATTGAAGAAGATCAAACCCCCTGAGTGGATGCAGCGAAAGTGCAGTCGAAACAAAGCACAGCATAGTGTGGTAGTTCATATTTTATTCTCTGTGCATGGTTGAAATTATAGCATTTTTCAGGTACTCTACGGAACAGTAGCTTAACTTCATGCTTCTCCTTCCGTTTAGGAGCTTATTGTAAAGAAGGGATTAATCGAGGTACCTACTATAACATGAAAATAAAATACGTGTTGCCAATATCGTCGAAAAATACGCTAAAACACAGAGGAAGACAATTAAAATTCTAACAATTTTCTGCTACTTGTAAAAAACGTGATTAGTTTAATAAAAATTTAGATTTATAAATTTTTTTGCGTTAAGATACAGAGGAAGCGCTTGCAACAGCGCAAACGATAAATGATAGAAAACATAACCTTAAGATAAAATTATCGAACGTCAAATATTCAAGTCACAATTCAACTCCTTAAACACCAATCACACTGCCAAAACTGTCTAAATTCCATGGCCAACCCTCATCCAGAAAGATCGCGAATGCAATATAGTTGTGTTTCAACTTCCTGGCAAGTTTGCGACCTTTTATCTTCAACCCGCATTATCCTACTTGTGAATATCCGAAAAGATTAAGTAAGTGCGGCAATTAGAATGATATTACATATAAATGAAGGTTTTTCTTGTAGTACAGTAAAGATAGCTAAAAAATTGTCAAAACCCAAACATCCAAAAAGAAAAGTTCTACCCTGCTGCAAACTGTTCAGTACTCTCCTCTTACTAAGCGGTAAAAAGTTGCACGACTTTGCGCGTCGGGTTTAGGCGGGAGGGGGTTTCAACAGTTTTTCGCAAATATCTCGTTAACCATGAGGTTTACCGCAAACTTTATTTTATACAAAATTAATCTACATTTAATTTACAATAAAAATGGTCTTATGGATTTTTGCGCTCCAATAAAGGATTGCGGAGATAAGGAGGGGGTAAATATGTAACTTTTTCTGTTTTGCCAAAAAAAGGATGAATGCCTATGAACTCGTAATATTCGCTCCAAGTGTATTATATAAAGCGTTCAGGGAAGTGGGGAGGCGAGATGGTTATGGTGAAGAACCCAGCACGAAAGACGAACAACATTTGAGCAGATCATCCACTACTACACATGTTGAAGTGAAAGTGGAAGATGCAATTAATGTCACTCTTGGACAAGCAGAATTTCTAACTAATAGTAAAAACAGGATGCAACTGATTGCTCTCATCACGGTACACTTACAGCAAGCTGGCTTCAAAGTGATTCAGGCTGTAGTTTTTACTGCAATTGACGAATCAAAAAAGGAAAAACAGGCTGTCGTGACTGGCAATGACACCAATTTATTGGTCTTGTTGGTTGTTTATGCTCCAGCCAACAAACAGTTGAAGATGGCTGTACCGAAGAAAGATAACCAAGAAGAAAAAAATTATTGCATTGGAGACATTCGAGGTGGTACGGGGAAATGAAGGATGTGCTCATTCTTCAATTTATAGATATAATTTCCCCGATACCACGCCGAATGTTTCCAATGCCGTACATTTTTTTCTTGGTTACCTTTCTTCGGTACAGTCATCTGCAATTGTTTGTTGGCTGGAGCATAAACAACCAACTAGACCAATAAATCGGTGTCATTGCCAATTACGACAGACTCTTTTTCTGTTTTTGATTCGTCAATTGCAGTAAAAACGATCTTGGTGTCAGCATCACCTTCAGCCTGAATCACTTTGAAGCCAGCTTGCTGTAAGTGAACCGTGATGATAGCAATCAGTTGCATCTTGTTCTAACTATTAGTTAGAAATTCTGCTTCTCCAAGATTAAGACATTAATTGCACCTTCCACTTTGACTTCAATATGTGTAGTAGTGGATGATCTGGGCAAATGCTTTTTGTCTTTTGTGCTGGGTTCTTCACCATAACCATCTGACCTTCCCACTTCCCTGAACCCTTTGTATAATACACTTGGAGCGAATATGTTCATAGACGTTCATGCTTTTTTTAGCTAAACAGAAAAAGTTACATTCAAAACGATGAATACTTTGCGGTCAGTTCTTACAAAAACTAAACCGTTCAACGAAGAACAACATTCAAGAAACTGTATATATAGTATTCCCTGTGAATGCGGGAAATATTATATCGGTGAAACATCCAGACCTTTAGCAGTTAGAGTTAAAGAACATAAAAATATTATGAAAACGTATCAATTCAATAAGTCTAAGCTGGCAGAACATGCTTGGGATGAAAACCATAAAATACAATGGCAAAACACAAAGATCTTGTCTAAAGAATCGATGTCAACTAAACGTAAAATTAAAGAGACGGCATATATTTTACTTAACGAAGAAAAGTGCGTGTCGTCTTTCTCAATATTTTTAGACAATAGTTGGCTATCGATTCTTAAAGATGAGATCAAGTAGGTATAGATATCAACAAACGTCAATGTCAAAAAATTCATTGGAGGTTGGTCGTTTTTCCTTCCAGTGAAAAAAAGATAAGTTTCTTCTTCGTTTTAATTGTTAATCGTTGATAACGAGGGCAGATTGTCCCTCGAAACGTTCGTTGTTAATATTTTCGTTATTTAATATTTTAATTTGCAGAGTGGCGAAATACCCATATAAGAATATGAATTATGAATTCACGCCACAAAGAAGTTTCAGAGATTAACATAATAATAATAATAATAATAATAATCCCATTATTCCCTATTGGGACATAGTATACTCGTATATTCTCTCCAGTTGTCATTTTCCTTTGCTCTTTGGCTCAGTTGTGCTATAGTCTTTCCTGTCTCTTGTTTTACAGTTCTCCTCCACGTTTTTCGCGGGCGTCCTCTGTTTCTGAATCTCTAAAGTTTCCAATGAAAACTTTTCTGCATTTTCAGTTTTATTTTTTCGCAACGTATGCCCTAACCATCCATATTTTCTTCTCCTAATTTATATATTAATGTCCACCTGCTTTGTTCGGTCCCAAAGATCTTTGTTCGAAATAATGACTGGCCACCTAACACCTATTTACAAGCACCTGCAATTTCTGCTTTACCAGTTCTGTAACCGTCCATGATTACGACCCATAAAGTAGAACAGATTTTACCATTACATCAAATACTCGCAAAATATAACATGAAACATAAAAATACATAGGAAAATACAAAAACAAAAACCACGTAAAAATAAAATACCGATGGGGCCACAATTATATACCGGGTGTCTTAAAATGAATTACATCTAGTATGCTTTGAATTTCCCATAATGCAATCTAAAATTTTACTTGAAATTGGCAAGACTGTAAGTCTATGTCAAATTCAAGGTTAGTAGCTTAGGTTTTGCGTCACTTTTGACACAGACTGGCGCAAAACCTAACCTACTTACCTCGAATTTGACATAGACTTACAGTCTTGCCAATTTCAAGTAAAATTTTAGATTGCATTATGGGAAATTCAAAGCATACTAGATGTAATTCATTTTAAGACACCCGGTATAACAGCAATGAGATAACATGAACAAGAAAATAACACATATTGCTTGAGTAAGAAAGAGTTAAACATAGTAGCAAATATACGAGTAGGCTTGACGCTCACTTTAATTATGACATATGTCAACTAATAATTCTGCCTACTAAAGTAATTTTGTTGTATGGCCATCTCTTTCTTACTCAAGCATTCTATTTTGTGGTTCATGTTATCTTATTGCTGTTATATATAATTATGGCCCCATCCGTATATCTTTATACATATAATTCTTCTGTACGTGTGTACGTGACTGAACTCCTCCTAAACGGCTGGACCGATTTTGATGACATTTTTTGTGTGTGTTTGAGAGGGTCCGTGGATGGTATAGATTCACAATTGGATCCGGTAGGTCGCGGTGCAATCGGGTTCTAGGAATTTTTTTAAAATGTTTTGACGAATTTCTTTTTTAATTTTTTAAAGATTTCTCGCATATTAGAACATATAAATCCAAAATTTCACCTTCCTCCCACCACCCCCCCAATATTTTTTAAAATGAAAAAGATCGAAAATTCGAATATCGAAAAAACGTTTGCTAAACCCGCTAATAGCAGGCAAACCAACGTTCGGGCAGGACAACGTCTGTCGGGTCCGCTACCCCTTAGGGGGTAAAATGGGGCAAATAAGCCTAAAAATTGATATGGGTGTCGTTATTGCGGTTTTTTGTGACGTTGATTGCGAAAATGCCATTTATTTTTAAGTCCAAGACGATGGACATGACATAAAATTAAAACTCTATAGTGGTGAAACGGGGTTTCAGAGACAAATTATATTTGGGGGGCCGTTTGCCGGGCCAGCTAGTAGATATATAAATATGTAGGTAGGTATAGCACTTTAATTAAACTCTCTTTTGCGACACTTTGCTAAAGCTAACATATCTATCAGTGAATTAAAACTAAGAGTACAGGCTCTTACCATTACATAACTGAGTGGTGTAATGAGCTTCATTACCTAACTGAAATAGTGTCAAATGAATGACATAATGACATTTGCCTACTAAAATATTTTTGAAAATGACAGATCTGACATTTCTCTTAATGCACTCTTCTCAATTTTAGGCAGTCGTAGATAAAATTTTGTACAATACATGTGTGATAATGCATCATTAATATACTTGTGTGCTTACATAACTCGTGCTACGCACTCGTTTGTAACTTACACACACGTATATTAACGATGCTGTTATCCCACTTGTATAGTAAATAACTATTAGCCAACGCATCTTATTATGATAACTTAGTCTAGTCAAATGGTGCTCAAAAAGGGTGAATAGGGGAAAGTTTTGGTGGAGTTTTGATATTTGGTTCCCATATGTTTTTTGGGTCGCTGCACACGAATATCATGTTTGCCAACAAGAATTTTCACCGGAAACATGTTTTTTAAGCAAAAGCGGTGTAAAAAACGGGTTTTTTTAGTTTTTTCTAAAATTACTCAAAGACCATCCAATTTCGTAAATGTTGAACCTATATGAAATGAAAGAGGATAAAATTTCCTACATTTCATGTATGAGAGGTTTTTTCTCCGATCAATCGTTCAGCCGCAAGAGCGCCGCGAAATTATGGTCCAGTCAAATGATAGAAAATAGGGGAAAGTTTTGGAGTTTTCGTAAATCAAAAATGGTATATGAAATGAATCTTCATAAATGAAATGTTGGCAAACCTGATATTCGTGTACAGCGACCCAAGAAACATATAGGAACCAAATATCAAAACTCCACCAAAACTTTCCCCTATTTTCTACCATTTGACTGGACTAACTAGGCGCATTTTAATTGAATTTATTTGTTCCTCACTTGTAAACATCAATTTATCAAGTCACTGTATTCACCTTGAAAATGTTTCTTAACTGGCTAGCCAGTACATTTTTTACTGGCTAGCCAGTAAAATTTTACAAGCGTGCTCATAGATAAATGATAGCGTGCAAAGCCAGAGTTGTCTTCCTTAGTATGTGTCATATAGATGAATTTAGTTGCTTGTCAGTTTGACATTTTGAATAAATGGTAAATTTCTAGTTATTTACAAGTGAGGAACAAATAAATATTCAACAATACACGCAAGGTAACAGGTTTTACTGGCTCAAGAAGGTGACTGGCGAGCCAAAAGCGAGCCAGCCGTATCCTTCTATTCGCCAGTAAAAACCCTCTTACTAAGCTAGTCATGTTAAATACTATACATATACCATAGGTCACACGTGACTTTGCAGGTACTATTAACCAATCGATGTCATTTTGACTTTGAATTTTCACAGTTGTTAATACAAAATTTATTTTGGTATTCATTGATTTGTTGGATATAATTTTATATTGCACGCCTGTGTTACATATAATTCACTCGATAAATACCCCACTCGGCCTGAAGGCCTCGAGAGCTCAACTTTTCTCGCGTGGCTTACTTGTAATATAAACATTTGTACAATAAATAACGATTATTATGGGCGTTCCTTGTAATTTTCTAGTGGCTCCTATTAGTTATACACAGTTATTCGATAGGGTTGAGAATCTGGATAATATAGAAGTGGAATTTGAAGAAATGAAATACTTGGGACTTATGATAGATTACAAATTGAGTATGAATAATCATGTGGACTATGAATATTGCTGGTAAAATAGGAAAGAGCCTGGGAGTGCTATCTAGACTGAGTAGAACAGTATCTGCTTTTGCTAGGTTAACAGTATTCAACAGCATCATTCTTCCTTTCTTCTATAATTGTGGAACAGTCCTATATCTTAAGAATAAGAAGCGCCTAAGGAGATTGCAAGTTATATTACAGCTAGACAATGGCCCCCTGTGTAAAACTGCAAGCTTGCAACCTTGAACAATAATAGCTTCTTTCTGTGAACTGCAAGTCTGCAACCTTGAACGCACGTGGCTTCCTGTCTCACGCTCCCTTTTAGAGATAACGCTTATCTTAGCTGATTAGACATAGTATATATACAAGTAGCCTGCACCTCTAAGATAAGTTCCAGTTAGTTCGTAGCTAGCTGTAAGAAATTGTCTGGCAGCTAATCTATGTGCTTCCAATGTTATATTTCATTGTAAAATAAAAATAAACGTTTTTTAAAAAGTCGTTTCGGCGGCCTTTTAATAAAACTGGCGCAGTCGTTCGGATTTGTGGAGGAAAACCTGGAAAACTACAAACATCGAGTCGACCAGCAACTTTCCTTGAGGTTCAGCTCTTTGCCGCAAATCGACACCTACCACCCAGCGGATCTTCGGACATCTCCAACAGGGACAAACATCGCCCGATCGTGAGAAGCGCCCGTCGACCCAGCTCCTGCTCCTCCGTGGTTATTGGAACCATCTGGTCATTGGGACCACTTGATCATTGGGATCAGTCGACATCAACAGGATCGACGCATCCTTTTTGAAGACAACAGGACGTAGCAGATCGCACGCCGTTCGTCAATTTTAAAGCACAATGTAAGTGCATATTTTTATAATTCAAAGAATAATTTTCAATCTTTAGAGAAAAAGCAAAGGTATATTTTAAAGGCAACAAAGTAACGACTATTAAAGCGTTCGCCTAAGTAATAATTTTCAAGTTTTAAAGAAAAAGCAAAATAAAAATTTTTAAAGGCAACAAAGTAACGTAATATAATTTTCAAAAGTAATAATTATTAAAGCGTTCGCCTGAACTATAAAGCTAATTAATCTCAAACAAACTTTAACTTATACTAACATAGTTCTAATATTTATTTATAAGATTAGGCAGAACGTAGTAAGCCAGACCAATTGCTGCACATACTAGGTGTGCTTAATTTGCATTTGTGCTTGCGTTCTTGCGCGTAGGGTTCCTAACAAGGCATTAGAAGTATCCCCTAGTCAGTAAATTGTTTACTAACATAAAACAAAATTAAAAATCAAGTGAAACAAATAAAGTAAAATTAATTTTTGTCTACAAAAATTCTTATGTTAAGGCGAGAATCTTAAGTAAAAACACCTAGAAATTTTTTTTTTTTTAACAATTACAAAATTTTTATGTTTAGATCACCATTATCTTGAAGTATTAGATAAAAAATTATATTTTGAAACAATTGTAAAAATTTTATGTCACGAGATCGATCACGCTCACCAAGGAATTCTATCCCTAGAATTTTATTTTTAAATAATTGTAACAACCAAAATATGGTTGAACAAAACGCATCATTGTTTCCCCCACATTTTAATGTAGCTTTACTAAACGAAATTCCCACATATGATGGTAATCAAGCCACGCTTTCGGAATTTATCAGATCCGCAGAAATCATTGCAACTAAATTTTGCACAAAAAATTTAAACGATTATATCAACCAAGTAATTTTAAATTCGATAAGGAATAAATTAAAAGGTCAAGCGTTAGAAGTAATTACAGGTTACGAGTATGATACCTGGAAAGACTTAAAAAATGTCTTAATTGAAAATTTTGGCGACCAAAGGTCAGAATTGAATCTTTTAATTGATTTAACCAAATTAAAACAGAATAAAGACTCTCCCATAGAATTTTTCAATAAAGTTAGAACCCATTTGGCTATTTATAATTCAAAAGTTTCTCTGAGTCAAGAATCAAAGGACATTATCACTTATAAATTAAAGGCTAACAAAGACTTAGCACTTCGCACTTTTACAAGTGGACTAAATGAAAATTTAGGAAGCTTCCTAAGAAGTAGAAACCCAACTTCACTAGAACAAGCCTTAAGCATAGTAAAACAAGAAATTGATATCAGATATTCTCAAAATCAAAATAATTTTCAAAGTCAGAAATTAAATAAATCAAATTTAACTTCCAATATTCAAACATGAAATTCATATTAACCTAAATTTAATAACCCAAATTTTATGCAAAGACCATTCCAACAAAATCGAAGTAATTTTAACCAAAATCCTAAAAGTAATTTTAATCAAAATCCCAGCTATTTTAAAAGTCCAACGAATTTTAACAATCCTAATAATTCTAGAATAACTCAAAATTCAAGCTTTAATGCATTTGCACCAAAACCAAATTTTTCACCAACAAATAAACCAGAACCTATGGACTTTAGCACTATAAAAAGACCAGCTACTCAACAATCAAATTTCCCTAATAAATATCGAGCAAATTCTCAAAACGTTAATAGAAATTTTAATCAACTATTTTATCACAGTAATGTTCAACAAGAAAATTCCCCTGTTGATCATGAAAATCTAACAGAAAATTTATTCGACAACTCCCCTGAAGAAAATAAAAACTTCACTGAAAATTTATTCGAAAATTCTCAAGAAAATCCAGAATACAACCAATCAAACCTATATTTTCAAAATGAACCCCAAGACTTGGACATTACATCAGATTATTATGAATTTCCAGATCCAAACGATACTGTAAATTTTCATTAAGAGCCTCGGAAAAGCATATTTTAACTTTTAATATAAATTCAGAATTAGATCTTCCGTATATTATAGTTCCTGCCACCGGCGATAAATTATTAATTGATACAGGTAGCTCACAAACAATAATTTCTCCAGAATTTGTACAACAACATTTTCCAAATTATATTTATGAAACAGAATTCGAGATAGTTACATCTCATGGAATTTCTCAACATAACTTAATTGCAGATTTACCAATCCCCAGTCTTTTTTATGAAAACGGAACACATACATGTTATTTATATAATTTTAACCAAGACTATATAGGACTTATTGGATCCGATTTATTTTCAAAATTATCCGCACGAATAGATTATAAATGGATGCATATTCAGACAGAAAGAGCTACGATACCATTTTATTACAACCCGTAAAAATTAAACAAAAAAAGTGAAACTAATGTAATTTTTCCAAACCTAAAAATTAAGATTTTTATTTTTCTCAACAAAATCTACAGTTAACCCTGTGTACAGAACTTTTCGTAAAATTTATCAGCATAAAAAAATGTAACTAAAATAACTCCAAAATTAAAATTTAATGAAAAATTAGTCATGCCTTCAGCAATTGAAACCATACAATAATCAATTTAAAACAAGCGTAATTAATACTTTAAACGAAATACAAGAAATTAATATTTATAATCTTTAATCTTATAAAACTAAAAATTATGAACTCAACAAAAATCAGTCTATCAGACTTAACAACTTTAATATAAAAACTTCAAACATTAAAAGTATTTTAGATAATTAATTTAAATAACAATTTAAAAAAAGCAATTTAAGACTAGACCATTTAAACGAAGACGAAAAAACTCTTTTGACTAATTTATGTTTTCAATACAGAGATGTATTTTACTCTCCCGAAATACCTTTATCCGTTACGAAACTGACAATAAAAGTCAACTCATAAGATTTAGTAATTCAAACATAAATTTGTAAAATATTTAGATTATATAGCTACTTTAGAAGGAATAAAATCAGATTCATCTAAAAATTCAATAATCAAAACTCCCCAGCACTTAAAAATCGAAATAAAATCATTTTTAACCAAATAGTCTATTAAAGAACATTTATCAAAAATTTTGCCAAAATAACTAAATTTTTAACCGTGTGTTTAAAGAAAGAAATAAGATTGTACACACCCCTGAATTTTTGAAAAACTTTAAGTATTGCAAATAAATTTTAATATATAAACCAGTAACTTCAAGTATCAAAAGTATTTTTAAAAATAATATCTTAAGAAAAAACTCAAGACTAAAATCATTTAAATCAGAAAAAACTCAAATAAAAATTACACTTAACAAACAAACAAGACCAGCATAATATGGTATTTACAATTTTAATAATCACAATATTTCTCGCGTTAAAACTAAATGTTCCAGCAACATACCTTTATAATTGATATTGCTAAAGGAAAACAAAGAAAAACCTTTACAACAATTTAAAATTAAATTCAAATTCAGAAAAATCAAACATTTCAATTAAACGAAAAAGTATTTATTAAAACAAATCTCAGAAGTACAGATTAAATTTAAAATTAGAACCAATTCGGAAAAATCAAACATTCCAATTAAATGAAAAAAATATTTGTTAAAACAAATTTCAGAAGTAAAGATTAAATTTAAAATTAGAACCAATTCGGAAAAATCAAACATTCCAATTAAATGAAAAAATATTTGTTAAAACAAATTTCAGAAGTAAAGTTGAAATTCAAAATTAAATTTAATTTTAAAAAAAATGGAAATATAAAACACCCCGACTAAAAGGAATTATTGCTCTCCCTTTTTTCAGGATTACTACCCTCTTCATCGCCTGTACCCTGCTGACTCAATCACCAGTTATACAGAGCGATATTATTATTAAGAATTTAAAAGATAATCCCGGATTATATCCCTTAAACTTAGGAAACGTAGTGCTTAAACAAAGCGAATGGACGCTTATTAGAAATGTAGACTATACTCCTATATTTGTTAGTTATGACACACTTAGAACTAATTTAATGAAAGTAATACCTTTACTCGAAAATAAAAGTTATGTTATTGAATATACAAAATTTAAAAGGATTGATGATGTTATCATTAATCATAACAATTTACTCATAATATTAAAACAATATATTGAAAAAGCAGATAAACTCCTAAATCAATTATTCCCTGATGTCAAACACAAAATTAATAAGAGAGGACTTTTCGATGGACTAGGATCCGCTTTTAAATTTTTAACTGGCAACCTCGACGCCAACGATGGAGTCAGATACGAATCTATGATTACTAAATTACAAGAAAGCAGTAAAATTCAAAATGACATTATATTAGAGCAAACTAAAATTTTAAATGATACCATTTCAGTAATCAATGTTATAACAAAGAGTCAAGAATTATTAGACAGAAATATAAATAAAATAATTTTACAAAATGAGGAATTAGGCAAAAATCTCGCTACATACTCCTTAAAAACAGTCTTGCTAGAAGCAATTCAATTTTTACAACTACTTATTAACACTTGTTTGGAACTAGAAAATGCATTAACCTTTGCCCAAAATCAACAGATGCATATGTCATTAATTGATAATGACGATTTAATTGAAAATCTAAATGAAATTTCGACGTATCTCAATAGCATATCAGAAAAAGCTTTAACTATTCCATATCCTGCAGAGTTACAGTATTTACATTTATACGAGTCAATTATCATTACAAAAGTTTACCAAGTTAAAAACAGAATTACGTTTATATTCGAAATACCTCTTACTTCCAAAACTAACGATTATCAAATGATACAATTAATACCATTTCCGATTTTTATCCAAAACTATCAATTTCGTATGATTATACCTACATATAGTACTTTATTATTCAACGTTAAAAACAGCATTCCCGTTGAAATAAGTCATTGTAAACTTATAACTTTAGACACCTACTTTTGTAATCAAAATAACTACTTTGAAATCCCCAACGACAAATTGTGCGAAACACAACTTCTGTCATTTAATAAAAATAAAACATGTATCCCTTATTTATTCAATTTAACAGAGATCAAAATATCACAAATAAATCCTGCGACATGGTTAATATCTTCCCCATCTGAAGCAATATTGGACGTCAAATGTAAAAATCAGAATTTTAGAAAAGGAATATCTGGCACTAACCTCTTACACCTCAGTTCAGACTGTCTTGTTTCAATAAATCAAAAACACATGTTATTCACCGCAAAAAGAACCTCAAATGAAATTGTTAATTTAAAAATTTCAAACATTGACCGCTTAATAATTCCTGAATCAAACCACATAAATGTTTCAAAGATTGACTTGATACCTGTTGACACCCAGAAATTGGTTGAGGACCGAATTAAGCTTAATAAATATGAAAATTTGTTAAAACCTGTTAATTATATTAAATCTGATAATTTAAGTGTGTCTGCAATTATATTTACCCTGTGTACTATTCTTATGTTAATAATTTTTATATTGTATTTGTATTATAATAGGAACACAATGAAGATTAAACTTATTAGATTTTTAAATAAAGATTTTGAACCAGTTAACGTAAATGCATAAGTTTAATTTTCTTTTCTCTTTGTAAGTTCAATGGAGGCATATTTGAATACCACCCATTGAACATTTTATCGGCGGACGAGTTATATTACAGCTAGACAATGGCCCCCTGTGTAAAACTGCAAGCTTGCAACCTTGAACAATAATAGCTTCTTTCTGTGAACTGCAAGTCTGCAACCTTGAACGCACGTGGCTTCCTGTCTCACGCTCCCTTTTAGAGATAACGCTTATCTTAGCTGATTAGACATAGTATATATACAAGTAGCCTGCACCTCTAAGATAAGTTCCAGTTAGTTCGTAGCTAGATGTAAGAAATTGTCTGGCAGCTAATCTGTGTGCTTCCAATGTTATATTTCATTGTAAAATAAAAATAAACGTTTTTTAAAAAGTCGTTTCGGCGGCCTTTTAATAAAACTTGCAGGTGTTACAAAATATGGGTATGCGGTTGATTTTAGGATGTAGTTGGTACACAAGTTCGTTATACATGCTGCAGCAGTTAGAATGGATGGATGTTACAGAATTATCAGAGTATCAAGTCTTAGTTTTTATATTTAAATTAGTGAAAGGTGTTACCTTCCTATTTCAATATGTCTTTTGTAATGAAATGCATAATTGTCCAACGAGGAATTGTAATAAGTTATAGTGTATAAGTGTTCAAAAAAGGTATAATTATGTTTAATGATCTTGATAGTGTCATCAAAGATTCAAAATCGATGTATGTATTCAAACATAGAGTAAGAAATTTTATTTTACTAAAAAGGTTAGGTATACAATATTAGTGTTAATTTATTAATATGTTACAATATTGGTATATTAATTTAGAATATATAAGTTTATTTTATTTTTAGTTCTTGTAGTATCTTAGCACTTGCGAATAAAGTTAAATATTATTATTATTATTATTATTATAGAACGCCACACCCGCCACTGCGTATTAAGGCAGAAGCCGGAAAAGCCCGGACGCCTGGCGTAAAATTTCAGGGGACGCGGACGCCAGAACGGAATGATCGATGAAACGTAGTCTTACTTATAAACTCTTAATTCCCAGATGTGTACCTACTGGAAATTGCAATCTAAAATGATAATAGCAAATAATTTCTGGGGTTTTCTAACACTAAGTAAAATATGGGCGCAAAATTTTAAGGGGCTTTTGGCGACAAGCATGACTCCACCTACTGGGACCTTTTTGTTGTAATATTCTTTTGCATTTATTTATATTGTATTTTTTGTATATTATCCCAATGAAGCTTATATTATTATTATTATATATTAAAAGACAAAAAAAATTCAAAATAATGACCCTCATTACCTTGTGTTTAATGCTTTTTTTTAAAATCGGAAGTGAAGAACGAAGAAATCGTCATTAACATACGAGAAATCGGCAGTGTAGTAGTCCATTGTTTTAAGACATCTTGCAGTTGGCGAGGTGATAAATGAGTGACAAAAAAAAATCAACATTACGTACATATAAGATTTAATAAAAAAAAATTTAATTTTACAATTTTTCGATTTAAAAAAAAACATAATGTGCACCTCCGGACTGAAGTTCTTTTATATCACTCATGTGGTTTATTTGTCTCGGTCCTAAGGGTCTCTGCAACTAAATCTACATTAGTGATAAACAGCTAAACTTCAGTGCCTTGATATACCAATAACTATTATGTAAATTCCAATCTCTAAACAGATTTCGTTGCTTTATCTGTTAATAATAATTAATTTAAATCTCAGCTTTAATCAGGAAGTGTGAATGCGAAGTAATTAAAATGAGTTAGCCATAAATACAACTAAATAATTACACTCGTGGGTAGTTGTGATGTTCTGATAATCTAAACTACGCGTGGTTGTTAACGTATTATAAGCGTATCTTAATTAACGTTATAATTGTGTTGAACTGGCCACCTATCAGTGGCAGTAGTTCTACTTTTATTAACGTTTTTTAACGTATATTAAATTATCACAAAGGAATTGCTTTGTTTCCATTGTGAGGTCATTTGGAAAGATTATACATAAGTGTATGCATGCCTTCTAAAACCCTACTATCGTAGGAGTCGTTTGATAAATCAAGCAGTAGAAAATACACGAAACTGTAGTGTTCTTGCAGCGCTTAAAATAACGGTGTGTTTTTGATTAAATCCTACTGGAATTACCTTCGAAGGCGCATGCACTGCCTTCCAATTCCCACTGAAAGATAACTGTTTATTAAGCGATCGTGGTCAATAGTGCAAAAACCTTTGACAGTTTAACCTTTTACGAAATAATACACATCGGTTAGTGCTGATAATTAACTAGATAAGTGAAATATAAGTGAATATCTTCGTAATTACTACAGCAGTACAGCGACAGTGAAATACAACAGGTACTTTTGAAACATCTAAATAATATAATATCACGTAATACGCAATGTACATTTTATAGATAGGTATATATCATAATCTAAAGCGACTTTGTCCTCAACGTGCATGTTTAAAATGTTCAAATAAAATAAGCAATATTGTTACATAAACACATATGGAAAACATGGATCTTTTCAAAAGGCTAAAATATCACTGAGAACGCGCAATATTTGTAAAAAACTCATTACTTTATCATTAATGCAAAAATTCCGGTTGGAACTGTATACTTGATTTAATTAGTCAAGGTAATAAATTATAGTAGTTGTTGCTCATGTAGGGAATACATTTAAAAACCCACCAATTTAATAGTGTTTGAAACTTGAAATTAATTATTATATGTTTGTAAAAACTTCTTTTTTTATTTAAATAGCAGTCAAACAACTAACTTTAAAATCAAATGGAAATGATCTGTATAAGAAAAAAAACTATTGAGGTTGCTTTAAATAAAAAAATTAAGAAATTGTGTCACTAAACTTTTTAACTAATTGAGTATTACAGTAATAACGTAATAATTGAAGCTGTTACTCAAGAAATAACCATTATCATTATACAGATTGAATAATTTTTATTGCGTTAATCGAGATATAGCTACTATAGAAAAAGAGTAACCGAGAGAAGTACAAGTTTCATTTAATATGATTGTCCATGACTTAGTTACTGCAAATAATTAAATTGTTTTTCTTTAACTTTGTTTACGACTTTTATTTAAGAACAAAGTTAAACGGGTATAAGCATAGGCGCCGGAACCGCGGTGGCTCTGGGTGCTCAAGCACCCAAACATAATTTGCTTTGGGTGCTCTGCACCCAAAGCAATTTTGTTATGTATGTATTGTTTTAAACTATTGTGATGTTTTCAAAACTCTGTTTTCTGGTTGTGGAGGCTCTCGCAAGCTCGTTTTACGCAACCGCCGCTTCATACAAACACATCATGATAATATTCTATTGTAATAGTAATAGTAATCAATGTAATCATGCATGATGCTCACACAACACATCATCACATCAACCGCTCTCTGCTCTCTGTCGTCCTACTACACCGACACGGGCGACAGTGGCGACACCGTTGCTTCCGTAGTTACGTTACTAACTAGTTACTAGTCTAACTTTATTCAACTGTTACGTTTGCAAACTGAAGATTCTACTGCCCTTAAAGTAAGGCTAAATAGTAGTCACAACAAGTGGACATCACACGATGTAATTAACGAAATACTGGACATTTTAACCGACAATGTACGAGAAAATATTCTAGATAAAATTAAAAATAATATGTTTGCCATCGTCGCGGATGAAACCACTGATCTATCTAAAAAAGAGCAACTCTCAGTTTGTTTTCGAGTAGTAACGGAGGACTTAGAAATACACGAATATTTTATAGGACTGTATGAAACACCATTCACAGACGCACAAACGCTGTATAAAGTGGTAAAAGACGTTTTACTAAGATTCAAACCGAATATAAATTTGTTAATAGGTCAGTGCTACGATGGCGCGGCGAAAGTAAGTGGTGCACCTACAGGTTTACAAAAACGAATCTTAAATGATGAACCACGAGCTCTATACATTCATTGCATGACACACTCTTTAAATGTAGTAGTTCAAGGTGCGTTTAACGGAATGCCTAAAGTAAGAGACTTCTTACCAACTGCGAAAGATACTTTAAACTATATTAGAGACTCGGCAATGAGGGTTGAAATTTTTAAAAATATTAAAACGAATACTGAAGATTCTAGAGCATCGTCCTTAAGACTATTTTGTCCCACGAGCTGGTGTCTTTGAGTTGTCTCATTAAAGTCGATATTTGAGAACTATAAAGAAATTACCTAGTTTATGGAAAAGGCAAGTCAAGATAATAATGAAGCTGGTGCCAAAGCAAGTGGTTATTTGGTAAGTTGGTATCTTATGAATTTTTCTTTTTACTTAGAATTGTAGTAAATATCTTTGATAATATTGAAGAAGTAAATGCTAACATTCAGAAGGTTAAAAAAAATTTGCAGAAAAGTATAAGCTGCCTTATCAAGTTTCTTGAACAAAGCTGCAAATCATTTCCGACCCTTTGGAGGTCTATTTATGAAGACAGATGTAAATATGAAGTAGACGAGCCTGGTCTACTAAGGAAGAGGAAAGTTTCCATAAAACTAGGTGGTTTTAAGAACCAATATTTTGCGAACACTCCGGAAGATTTCTACAGAACTGCAGAGCTGCATGCAAAGTAATAAAAGTCGTTTTGAGTAGGGAGGTATCAAAAGGGTAATCGAATTAGAAACTTTTTTGTTAAAAGAAGAGGATACCGATATAGTCAGAAAATATTACCTCGAAGATTTTGATCACGACAAATTACAGTTGCACACAAAAATGTTTTTTGATGTTACAAAAGATCATCCTTTGAAATCAGTATCAGAAATAATACTGTATTTCAATCAGAATACCCACCTAAAGGAATTACTTTCAGAATATTTTAAAGTCGTTAACATGTTTTTAACTATTCCTGCAACATCATGTACGTCAGAAAGGGGTTTTTCTGGCTTAAGACGCCTAAAGACTTACCTGAGAACTACCATGACATAGTCACGTTTGAATAACATTGCTATTTTAAACTTTTATAAAGATCATGCTCGGGAAATTGATGACGAGCAAGTTGCCACCATATTTATTTAAAAATACAGCCAAAGGCGACAAGTTTTTTATGTAACCGGCTGAGATTTTGTTCCTTTTACATTTTTTTCTTAAGTTATTTTTATTATTTTTGTGATATTAGAAACAAGAAACCAAAGTTTTGTTTGGTTAAGGTTTTGTTATATTTTTGTTATATTTATCATATATACCTAATAAATATTGTTCGTCTTTACGTCTTTTGTGTTGCACCTATAACTTTATTTTGGTTCCATGATAAATAATTGAACATAAAATCCATTCCCACGTATCCATTGAAGGAGAGAGGTGGAAGGCAGAGCACCCAAAGCAATTTTGAAAAACCGGCGCCTATGGGTATAAGTATATTTTTAATAAGACCACTTCACAGCAGTTTCATGGGGAAATCGTAACTAACCATGGCACTATTGAGAGGGTTATTTTATTGTTTCAACTATATCAATTTGTTGGGATAATTTCTACAAAGAAATCTTATTGTATTCACGATGTTTTTAAATTAGAGCAGGCCATGATTCAAGTTTATTATGTTGGTATTAAATTTAGTTCAAATTTGTACAGCCTGTTATTATCAGATGTTGAATACTAGGTTATGTAAATAGTACCTACTATGTTTGCAAATATATCTATTTAGGATTACTCTAAGTAAAATAATAGAATCTAGTTTTTTGAGCAATATTAATCGATTAATCAATATCAAATTAACAAATTATAAACAAATCCTTAGCTACTTAAATGCCAAAGCAAATTTCTGCTAAAACTAAAATACAAATTAAAAAGTTCAAACACTTCAAATAATGCCACGTGCTGCGTAATGAAATCTTTGTTCTACTGACTGGTACGAGGGTTTTGTCGACTTACGACAACCTGATGATACCACTATAATGGATATACGTCAAACGATCGCAGCCAAAAGCACGCGCGACAATAGATTGCGGTCAAATGTCGCACGGTAAATGATCGCATGCGACAAATGATCGCATGCGACAAAAAATCGCATATAAAAATAACTACATTACAATTACAAAATTTTTTATGTTGAAATTAATGATCGCGCGACAAATACTGAAGTAAACTTTCCTTCACACTTTGCTCAGGCTTAGGACTGGCAGTAAAAATTCCGGCGTGTTTAAAAGTGATCGCTATACTCACTAACACTTTTAAACTTTTAATTGGATAAAAAAAAATAAAAACAAAAAACAAACAAAAACGAGAAAAAAGTTTTAAACACCCCACTATTTTTACTGCCAGTCCTAAGCCTGGACAAAGTGTGAAGGGAAGTTTACTTCAGTATTTGTCGCGCGATCATTAATTTAAATACAGAAATTTTATTCTGTAATTGCAATGTAGTGAATATACCTACACGATTTTTTTTATCTCAATGTATGAGTAGGTATATAGTTATTTTCGTATGCGATCTTTTGCCGCATGCGATCATTTGTCGCATGCGATCATTTATCGTGCGACATTTTGTCCGCGATCTTTTGTCGCATGCGATCATTTGTCGCATACGATCATTTATCGTGCGGCATTTTGACCGCGATCTTTTGTCGCGCGACCTTTTGGCTGCGATGTTTTGACGCGATACCAACTATAATGGCGAAAGTGTACGTGTATAGTTGCCGACTATAATAGGTGATCAGGAACTTCGTGCTTTACTAGATGTTTTTGGGTATCAAAAAATAAAGTAATCATGCACTCCCGTGTTTTCTTTAATTTTTTGAAAAATTACTTGACTTTCAATCTATGTAGTTCTCTCTTAATGCCAATAGCTTGCCTTTTTTGGCTCAGTTTTTGATTTCTATCGCTCTCCTAATGCAATACAGTAAAAACAAGCGTCGGTGACTAGTGTTCCAAATCCAATATTGATTGAGATTGGTATACAAGAAATTTTTTTCCACAGTTAATTCTTTTTTATTATACCTGCATCAGAATCGACATTTAAAGCACGCCTGAGCGTGCGAATACAGGCGATTAAAGCTCGCCGAGCTTTAAAGGTTGTCAAGGAAACGACTGAATGCAACAACGGACATGGACGCGACAAAAATGTAAATAATTCTCGTAACTATAGTAGCAATATTATTATGCCCTCTCGATTTATCACGACAAAAATTATTTCTAAGTTTTTAGTGCGTAATTTATTTCCAGTATTGGAGGTATAATAAAAAATAGCGTAAAGTATTCGTGGATAACTGGTCTTTAAAACACTTGCTCTATTTCGAGCACTCCGGCTACGCCGTCGTGCTCGAAAACTCGCGCGTGTTTTAAAAACCTTGTTATCCACTCATACTTTAATATACTATTTTCGACGACTGACGTCGAAAGTAGATTTTTCTCACTGTCATTTGACAACAGAAAGTTGACATTTGCCGCTGAGCGTGCGTTTTCATCATTTTTGCCGCTCGCCGAGCGTTTTGGGTTTCCGCGTGAACAAAATAGGTAGCCACGTCCGAATGTTTCCTTGACAATGCCCGTCATTTGTCGAAATAATCGCGTCACATGTGTAATAGACTGCGCGAGTAATGTTAACTTGATTGTCAATAAACTTTTGCGATAAAATGAAATTTGATATTTTCCTTTAATAATATGTTCAGTCGTCGAAAAAATAGTAGGTATGCATGTATCGAGCTAAAAGTGCGCTTGCCGCTTTTGCATGATTGCTGGTTTCGACTTCGTCTCAACCAGCAATATTCATGCGCAAGCGGCAAGAATGCACTTTCAGCTCTTAACATACAATATACTATTGTTACATTGCTGCTGCACATAGCCCAAAGCTTTGAAATTTTAGTGTACTCAGTAAATACTGTCTAGTTGACGTTTTAAATCTACAGTAGTGACTTTCCATGCCCAATTTTTCAATAATGTTTTTATGGAAAACCTGTGTTCTCCATAACCCTTGCTGCGAATACCTCCTCTGGTTTCGTGTGGTAATTTGTAAGTTGATAAATGGTTTCGCGCAATTCTTTGATCCCTAACATTAGATACACTTAAAATGTCCAGGAAAGCTTTTTGACGTACTTGGATACTAAGTGGGCTGCAATTAGCAATCTTTACATAATATTGCACCGAAATATGTTTTTGGCTGCTCCCTTCTTTTGCAGCGCTTTATCTTTTTGGAAGAGCTGCTTTCCAATACTTTAAAATATACCCATCTTCCTGTACTTTAGCACCGGGAGATCAAAAATAAACTTGATCGCAGGAGCCCATGAAAAATTCTGTCTACACTGCCCTTTATAAAACTAAGTACATTTGAACTACAATTAAGTGAATTATTAGTTCATGTGACTAACAGTCTAATCATCAGCTACACAAATATGCAAACATATGTAATTTAAACCAAATTTATACATTAATTGGTAGGTAACATTAAAATAGCCACGGAATAGGTTAAACAAAATGTCGAAAGTGAATTTTAAACTTCAAAAAATTTTACAGTTCTATGCCAACAAAAAGCCATGCATCTCTCTCAACAACAACAACGGAGGAGGAGGAAAGAGAGAATCTCTCTCTTTTCCTCCTCTCCGTTGTTGTTGTTGATCAAGTGCCATTTTACAGTGCTCTAGGTATTTAATCTCGTAGAAGGCTTTATTATCCTCCAAGGGTTCCAAATCTAGGAAAAACATCGAAAGATGTTTCTTCTGCGATTGCTTTTTGCGTTATGTATGTTTCTTATTATACAGAATGGTCTTTCTCAAAAAAATCAGTTTTTATTAACTATTGTAACGCCCCATTTCATTTTGCGTTACGATATCAAATAGTTCCTCGATGCAGTTTGTTTTTGAATATGGTTTGATGTTGCGTGAATTAGATTTTACCCAAGAAACGTTCGACCTTCAAGAGACACCTGGACGAATTTCTCGGTGCGCAATTTCTTTCGATGGCGAGCCGTGGTCAAAGGTGGCTAGGCTCGAAACAATTTGTTTAGAAGCTACGTCCGGGGATTTGGCATAGTTTTAACTAGCAGGCTTTGGAAGCCTCAAGTTTCAGTAACAGTTGAAGTAATCACAGCGGCGTCTCTTCAAGTAAATCCAGGCTGATTTCCAGCTGTGGCCTGCTTCCATTTCCAATGCTTCCATGCTCTTACTACAAGCCACCGGCTCCCAGGCATCAAGCTCATAAAGATTGAGGGTTCCTAGCGATCTGCTCCTGTTGTAGCAAACGGCTTTTACGGCGTGTATGTGCCAGATGCGAGCAGTTTTGGGCGATGACTTGATTTTCCTTCGGCTACAGCAGCCGCCTGTACAAAAAGTACTGTGTGGTGTGGTGTATGGGCCCTTTGGACTTATTGAACTGTATTTTTAATGAAGATAACCACTCACCAATATTTGACAGCGCTTTTTACTTCCTTTTACAATAAAGGAAGTATTGGATTCACCCCAAAAATTCGAAATTGAGTTTTTAACAGATCTTCACGTTTTAGAGTCCCCTGAACCCAAAAAATATTTTTTTTCATTGGTCTGTCTGTGAACAGAATATCTCAAAAACAAAAAGAGGTATGGCATTGAAACTTCATATATAAGTTTTGTCTACTATGTAGATGCGACAGTAAGCTTTTGAAGAAAATCGCATAAGCGGAATTAGGTGTTTACTCTTGTTATTTTTTCGTTTTTTTCGATTTTTTCAAAAACGGTTCTAACGATTTTTTTCAAACTTCCTCTTTCTATTACATTTTTAATGTGTTATGATGTGAGAAAGGTGATATTCCAGTTGAATACTTCTAAAATGGGTTTCTTTTGTTTTTTTTCTATTTTGTTTATTAACTCCTATTTTAAATGGAACACCAGGTATATTATTACATTTTTGAATTCAGATTAAAATTCTAGGGAAAATTTGTCTTTTCAACTAACGCTCTATTTTGTACTGTTTTTGCAGAATTTGTAATTTTTTTAAATTTTTGACAAATCCTTAAAAACCTCAAATCAAATTTTTGGCTAACTATAAGATCACTGTAAAAGGAAGTTGTGTGCGTGTATCACACCAGGTTTTTACCAATGGAATTGGAACGGTTTGAAGTGCATAATGATAAAATGTGTTTTAACGACCTGGATTAACATTTCACACCACCAGACAAGTAATAAATATTTTAGGAAACATGTTTCTTGGTCGCTTAATTTCCAATAGATCTCATTTTGATTTGGTCCGCTAGTTCGCTTAATTTAACGCCTAGACATTATTCTTTTGAGGGCAGTTAAAATTTAAAATGTACGTTGACCAACCACAGACATGACGAGATTTAAAATACAACATTGCACTAGAAATCTCAGCGAGAAAAAATGCGACAGTCCTCGTGCAGTTGTATAAAACTCTTAAGAAAGACTCTTCGAATGCATAAATGCCGCGGTGCACATTCAAAGATTTTAATATTCAAAAACTAAATAAATTGTATGATCTTGAGTCAATCCAGGAGTCCTTATACGCCTGTTATACTTTTTATGTATTTAAATGTGCTCACTAAATTGTAAAAATCAATCATATTCCTTTCTATGTTTTTAAGCTCTGGAAATCAGACTTTTAAGTCTAATTCTGATCAGATGTACACTTAACTGTTCTTTAAATATTTACAATCTGTGTCAAAAGCTTCTATACCGCCATAAGCTACAACCATTTCCTTTTTTCATTGAAATAGGGTTTGACGGGTTTAGTTTTAAACAACAGTGTTTCTATATGTTTTCGCAGTACAAATTCTGTTCGATGTCTTGCATAACAAACCATCTAACGCTACATTATTTCATGTACATCCATGACATTCTGTATTATTATGACTATTCAATTCACCTGTCATGTGTCAAAAAGGGACCAATGAAAATCCATAATTTGACGTTTCTTGACCAATCAAAAAAATATCAGCGGATATATATTCCTAGAACGTATTCAAGTGACTATTTTTAAACAAATTCAGTTTTTATTAGGAAAAATCAATTTTAATTTTCTGTTACTATAGAAATTCCTACATTTACTGAAACCTCATTTGAAAAAATAGTTCCTCGAATACCATTCTTAGTCAAAGGTAAGTAGTAAGTTCACCTGTCACCTGTCAAACGTGGACCAATGAAAACATCAGATTTAGCATTTCATAGCCAACCAACATAATTTGTACTGACTATTGTACTAGTACCGAATTGCAGCGACTATTAATAATTGTACTAGTACTCAAGTGACTTTTTTGAACAAATTAAAATATTTATTGAAGACTAGTGAGTCACCCGAACTACGTTTCGGTTCGCAAAATTAAGAGAGATTCATTAATATAAAAAAAAAGGATGTATCGGCGGGACTGAACCCGGGCCAACCGCGTGATAAGCCAGCACTCTACCGCAGGACCGCCGCCCTTGTTTGAATACTACGCGCACCCGAGCTAACAGTAGACGGCGATAGGCGCTCCACTCTGCTGCTTAATAGTTAATTAAATTACAAATTTTTCGCACTTTTTTTGAAAATAAAAACCGGCCTACGATCTAAGTATAAAAATTAGCAAACTTTTAAGCCATCGTACAACTTAATCGGTCCAGTATCTTCGGAGGAGATAGCGAACAAACATAGACGCAAACACGCAAACACGCAAACACGCATACAAAGAGAGCACCGATTTTATGTTATAGAGATGTTTCCACAAATTGTATTTTAAGATGTGTAACTAAGTGTTGAGTCTTTTTAATTTGGAAAATGGAATTTTTTCACTGCAGTCCTCCGAATACTATTTGTACTCAAAGTTAGGTAAACTATTTTTGGGGTGGTATCACTCATGTCCATTGCTTATGCAATAGGACTCACACCTTCGTGATACCTACTAGCCCAAAAGTAATCGATATAACTTTGAGTACTTATAGTATTATAAGTGATTATTTTTGCAGTGGTATCAGTACAGGTGCAAATAATAAAAATAGTATTAAAAAACTCGTTTCAAAAGTCATTTATCACATTCGTCCTTTAGAATACTCTTCGCTACGCGGCTCACGTTCTAAAACTTGGACTTAATGAAATTCGTTCTTTAATATATCAGTAATTCCAAACTTGCTTCGATCCCTACCAACGGACTATGGGAGGCTCTGAGACAATATTAACCATACGTTAATTAAAGCTGTTCAGAATATCTACAATATCTAAACCATTTGCTGTTAGTAAAGGACTCCGACAAGGCTGCTTCATATCTCCCACTCTTTTCAGGATATATACAAAAAGAGCTTTGAAACAATGGAAACGAAAATGCTCAGATATGGATATAGAGTTAGAACATACTACCATCTATACATTGCAATTCGCTGACGACCAGGCGGTTATTGCTGGAGATAAAGAAGACCTGGCCAGAAAGTTAAAAGAAATATATAAAGAGTGGGGCCTCAACATAAATCTGCAGAAAACAAAATATTTGTGTGTGGGTATAAATCAAAGTAATCTAATGCTTGAAGGATCAGACGAAATAGATTGCTGTAGGGAATACAAATATCTAGGAATACTATTTGACAAAAGTGGGACAGACGATAAAGAAACTCAATTGAGGATAGTACAAGCAGGAAAAGCAATAGAATGTCTAAATGTAATCCTATAGAATAACATAACACGGAAAAAATAACACCTGCAACACAATGATAAAGAGCAGTTTGTTATGTGGGGCCGAAACGTGGAGAATTACAGAAAAGAACAAGAAAAATCTGGTGTGATACACTCACACAACTTCCTTTTACAGTGATCTTATAATTAGTCAAAAATTTCATTTTTAATTTTTAACCATTTGTTAAAAATTTAAAAAAATTAGAAATTCTACAAAAACGGTACAAAATCGAGTGTTAGTTGAAGAGACAAATTTTCTCTAGGATTTTAAGGTGAATTCAAAAATGTAATAATATACCGGGTGTTTTATTTAAAATAGGAGTTAATAAAAAAAATAGAAAAAAAAACAAAAGAAACCCACTTTAGAAGTATTCAACTGGAAAATCACCTATCTCACATCAATACACATTAAAAATGTAAGAAAAATGTGAAGTTTAAAAAAAATCGTTAGAGCCGTTTTTGAAAAAATCGAAAAAAACTGAAAAATCACAAGAGTAAACACCTACTTCCGGTTATGCGATTTTCTTCAAAAGCTTGCTTTTTCATCTACATAGTACACAAAACTTATATATGAAGTTTCAATGCCATACCTCTTTTCGTTTTTGAGATATTCTGTTCACAGACACACAGACAGACACACAGACAGACACACAGACAGACAGACAGACCAATGAAAAAAAATATGTTTTTTGGGATCAGGGGACTCGAAAACGTGAAGATCTGTTGAAAACTCAATTTCGAATTTTTGGGGTGAATCCAATACTTCCTTTATAGTAGTAAAAGGAAGTAAAAATATAGAAGCAACAGAGATGCGATCTGCAGGGATTTCAGGTAGAGATAGAGTGGGAAGTGAAGTGGTGCGACAATAAATGGGTGTATAAGATACAATTATGAAAGACATTGAAAGATTGCAACTGATATGGTATGGTCATGTACAACGGATGACGGAAGAAAGGCTACCTAAACAATCTATAAAATGGATACCTCACCAACGCCGTAATGGGGAAGACAAAAAAAAAGCTGGAAAAAAAGATGAAAACTACGCGTCGGACAACGTCGATAGATTTATTTTCCCGTAACTATTTTTACTCTCTCACATCTTGCTTGACACTGACAAATTGCTTAAGGCTGGGGATTGAAACGAAGAAAATTCACCAATCTTCCCTCTTTCTTTATCCTGTTGTGTGGTGCTGGTATCTGTATTAATATAGACGCACTCGAATTTTCCACCGTATAATTTCTACCTCGCTATTCAACTTATGCAAGGGTTTGTTTCTCTGCTGAGCAGGTGTGTTCTAAGCAGATGTGGGCCAAAAAACACGGACAGATGTTTTTGCCGGTGCAGATAATTTTAAGATTATTCTGTGATTTTAAGTAAAATAAGCTTCATGGCCTTTGTATGTGTGTATTATCGAAACCTCATTTTACCTTGAATCCGGTGCTTTATGCTTCTTGGCCTTTCAGTCACTATAACAAAGAAATCTGTGAAATTTAGTTAAAATAAACAGGAACCAAGTGATTCTGCCAAATTCTGAATCTATTATGTACAGTGACCGCCAAAAAGTCGGCCTAATATGGGAAAAAAATTATTTTGATTTTTCAAAACAACTTTTTACGTCAATAATTTGTGCTTGTCTAAAAACCTATTTAGCCCCTATCATATATACCGAGTGATTTTTACTTATTTAGAAATGGCAGTTTTCCGAAATTGTCAAAATCCAAAAAGTGCTATTTTTAGGAAACTAAGTAAGATTTCAATCAGATTTTTTTAGAGTGTGTTAGTTTTAGGTAACTAAACAATTCCAGGCCAGAAAACTCCTATTTTTTATAACTTTAGCTAATTATTAATTTTTGAAATTTTTAAATATTTTTCAAAATTTCACATACCAAGACTTAATATTAAAATCAAAAATTTTTATGTGAAGACTAAAGATTTATAAGTGGAAAAAATAATATAAAATGTTAATTTCTTCTTTAGATTTTTTATCATTTACCGAAAAGTAGTATGTTTGCAGAATTTTTCCGTTTTTATGCAAGGCGCTTTTTAGGAGAAATATTTTTCAATTCTAATTGATAGCTATTTAAATGGCTTCTAGAAACTCTAATCTAGCCCTGTTAATGAATTACTGTTACAAAAATCCTGTAAATGTTTTCTTATAGTTGTCCAAATGAGATTTTTCTTTATCCAATTTACATTTCTAAAAAATACTAATTGTCGGTAAATAATAAAAAATGTAACGAAGTAATTAACATTTTGAATTATTTTTTGAAAAAATTACTCTTAAAGAGATGAAAAGGGGTAAACTGTGTTTTCACGAATTCGTCAGTATCTCTTAGACCCGGTAAAATATCGACTTGGTGTTTGCTTGCATAAGTATCCAATGCAAATGTCTAAAAACTCATTTCTGGATTTTACCCTAATCAACCCTTAAAGTTCGAATCTGCATTCGGGGTGAAGTATAGAACTCCTTGTATCTCCTGTGATTGTTAAGTTAGAGCATTCTTTTTTGGTATATAGATGTGTTTTTTAAATCTTTAGAAAGGGGTTTTAAAGTTTTTTTAAATTTCACCACTAAAGCGGTACAAACGGAAAACCGAAAAGGGGTAGGGGGTTAGAATGATTTTTCCGCTCTGGGTTCATTTCAGTATAAGACTGACTGAAATAATTTTTCGAAATTTTACCCCTAAGGGGTGAAATGGGGTAAACTGTGTTTTCACGAATTCTAAATATTTCATAGAATAAAATGGGAGGATTTCTAAAATTCCACCCCCCCAAGTGGTGGAAATGGATATATGCTATAATATATGAATACAACATTTAATAAGTACATTAGTAGTAAATTAAGCAAGAAAGTACATACGTATTACGTAAAAAACTAATCTGTTACATTATTATTTGTAATGTACGTGAAGATATAAACTACAATTCAATTTTTTTTAAAGTTTTCGGTAGCGGAAATGAACACGGGTCTCCTGAGCGAGAGTCAGGTATCCTAGCATATACACTATACAGGGTTATAATTTCTCTTCTTCAACCAGCTATATACTTCCCAGATTCATGATATTTAAGCCAAAATGTACTTATTTTAATGACTGAATGTATTAAGGGCAAATGATTTTGCCGGTGAAAATGTTTTGCGAAAGTTTCTTGTTTTGGCAATGTCACAAGACAAACTAACTTTATAGATGAGGGAATTTGTCAAAGTTATTTTGTTGAGGGCATTGCCAAAAAACAACAAATCTTGAGTAAAACGTGTTCCGAGCAAAATCATGAGCCCGAAACACATTTCGTGGAGTATTTCCCAAATATGGGTTAATTTTGTATCAGTATACAATGAATATGACATTTATACTATATATTCACAATGACAGTTTAATGACGTTTTTCAAATGCCACATTGCTTAAAACAACATATTTGGTGGTTTCCATGGATACAAGTGGTAAAAGAAACTGATAAAATTTCAAGGAAAAATTTTGATTTTTTGCCACTATAAAAACACGTGATTGGTTGAATTTTGGAAAATTATGGCGTTTGATTGGATAATAGGAGATGCGGGAAATAGTCACTGAAATTAGTTCAACAGTAAATTATTATTCAAATATTAACACATTGGAAATGAGATTACCACTTTATAATAGATTATTTAAGCATTACAAGTAACTGTCAAACAAATTATTTTTAAAATTGTTTTATTTATACATTGCATATCTACATTCAACAGTTTTGTGTTGAACGTGATAATTAAACTATTTAGGAGATCCTTATAAAACATCTATAAAATAATGCTTTTTAGAGGCGCGCATCCAGCGACAGGGCCGTATCAAAGTTAGAAATAAATAGTAATTTTGATTAAAATTAATATTATAAAATATTTTAGTTATTTAAAACAACGGTTTAGTAACTAAACAATCAAAAGTAACGATTAACGCGTACAGCAGCTGAACAAGTCAGGTTAAAAAAATTTTTTTATGTTTAATAATCTTCATTATCGTTTCCATAAGGCTGCATATTGTACGACTATACAGTGTGGTAAAAAAGTCTAGAACACCTGAAACATCTTGCTTTATTTGCATTTTTCTCGAAAATTTCTTTATGCAACTTCATAAAACTTTTATACTACAATACTCAAAACGATGTGCTCTTCCACTTCCTCGAACAAAATATTGGGGTTATCATTTAAAAAAAATGCTCCAATTGACCCTGCTGGTGTACGCCACTGTATATAGTTCTAGAGTATTTCAAAAGATAGCAAATTTACAATGCTTTTTGACCACTTCAAGCGGTTTTGCCACAAAACAGGATTTTGCAAGATATTTCAGGTGTTCCAGACTTTTGTACAACACTGTATAATATTTTTATAAGAGACTGTGAGTTTGTGACAATGTAAAGCAAATTGGTTCCCAACAACTCTATAATATAACTGTTATAAAAGTAAGAGAAACGTCTACTTTAATGACAGATTTTAGTAGTAATGACTTTCAAGACGGTTGCGGAAAAACATTCTTTTTCAACCTAAAAATAAATATTCTTCAACAATTGTTTTCTTCATAATTCATATTTCGTTCTAAACATTTCTGTTCAGCTATTAATTATTACGTATAGCAAAACAGCTATGAATCCGAGCTTTAATAATAATCATTCACTGTCACTCGTATTCGCGATTTACCGTATTGTAAATTTCGCATTTCCCATTGCATTGTAAAACGTGGATGTAGTTCCGTACGTGGGACCTGAAAATAAAATTTAAAGTCCCACACGGGGGAAGTTTTATCACACGTTTGCGCGGTCTTTCCTCTTGTACTCTTATCCGTTCCTCGTTCTTATACTGTGTCGGTCAGCTGTTCTGTTCATCGATGTATATTAATTAATATTGTCGTCTGCTATTAACGTTATTGATTGATAATGGCAACTTCATATGAATTAAAGATAAACGATGCCTTTAACAGTTATGAAGAATTAAATGAAGCCATAATGTTACATGAAAAACAGAATAAAGTACAATTTTCGAAACAAAATTGCAAAACTCTTGACAATGCTAAAAATCACTGCCCCAAGTTATACAGTATCGCAAACTCAACATTAAAGTATTATGTTATAAAATACTTTGCATTCACGAGAAAGTTGAAATTATTAATTTTCAAAACGACGTATATAGTAATTGCCAAAACACCAATAATTTGGTATTGAACGAAGGATTTGTAGAACACGATTATTACAGTAATAATAATCTACTAGTAGTAGAACATGATTGCCAAAGCACCAAAAATTTGGTAGACATTATGAGCGAAGAAAATGTTAACAAGATTCTATAATTCGATTAATCCCATTCTGTAGAGACAAAAGAAGAAATCGTTTGTGATATGAATTATTCAGAAATTGTTGATGATGGATCATGTTTACATAACATTTGTTTGCCGGTATGTTATAAGCATTTACTTTTACGGACATTTCTTAGATTTTAGTAATCACATATTTTTAGGAAGCAATAAAATCTCGAGGTAGACCTAGAGGAAGATCGCTAACAGCTATTGGTTTACCAAGAAAGAAAGAAAGGAAAAATTAAAGAGCCTCCAAAATTACTGCAAATCAATACTGTATCTTGTATTTTATGGAAGATCACAAAATACTGATTTATTATAGGCATTTGTTAGTGTAAAATTCTTATTAATATATAGGTAAAAAGAAAAACATATATTTTGTTGCTCATTCTATCTAGTAGCTTTCTATTAAATTATTATCGGTTTTGCAATCGGTTTTTATTAAATAACTTAAAATATTCATTTACCTACGTCTCTACCTAATAACATTTTAGAAATTATAGTGCAAAAGTATATGAAAGTATGTCGGGATTCTAACGAATAATTAGCAATCCCGTACTATAGGACAAACGGGCAAACGCGTGATTTTAACTCCGCCCGTGCGGGACTTTAAATTTTATTTTCGGGTCCCACGTACGGGACTATATCCACGTCCTAAATTTAACGCACTTCGTGCCATGTTCACAACCTTGGTTTTGTATATGGCTTTGTAACGACAATACGACATCTGTCGTACAATGCCTAAACTATTTATACGCTATTTATGTGGAAATTTATCAGGTGTCTGCAAAAACAGCACCGATAACCGACATTTGGCGTTGTAATATTCGTCCTAAATGACAACAGCTTGAATTTATTTAGGAATCACGTACTATCAATAATTAAACGTCAGAAATAGTTCACTGAGGTCTTAAATGAAAGATCAAAAATCGTATATTCCTGTAAGCTATTTTGCAGTTTCTGTTTTCTATTTTTCACAAGTAAATTTTACTGTTGGATGACAGAAATACAAATGAAAAATGCCTACAAAAGCGTCGATATTTTGAATACAATTTTACAGCGCAAGCGAATCTGTTACCATTTATAAAATAGTTTACGCCGATCTGCCAACATTCGTCTTTGAAATGAAGCCTTGTTTAACTTCATACGACGCGTGTGAATCGACAATACGTGATTCCTATGTATCAATCTGTCCCTATTATTTCAACATAAGCCAAACGCCAGCCTTAATACATAACGAACAGTAATATTGCGGAATCAGCAAAAATATGTAAAGGGGTTTACACGAAACTAACCTCGCGCGAATTACATCCATTTGCAAATAAAAAATGCAGTCGCTGGCATTCGAACGTGTTGATCGCTGAATATTGCTATTCATTTTACGATATTTACTCTGTATCTGTTGAGTTGTATTTTCATTAAAGCAAAGAGACTTTCATGCACTAAGAATTTGAAAATATATCATATGGACCTGTACTACATGGCAATGGACACCCCGTATTATATATGCTCCAAGCAGCCATTCCATTGCCATCTAGAATAATACCTAAATGGCGCATTGCCCATTTCGCATGCCTGCACCCATGCCCATAATGCATCTCATTCCGGCATGCGATTCTCTACTTTGGTTTTCAATTTTTCCTAAATATTTAATAAAACCGTTTTAAATGTAAATCCTTTAAAGTTTAAAACTATGGAAGAAAAAACTATACAATTTTCGTTTCTGGACATGAAACTTCTTAAATATTTCTTATAACTTTATTAGGCGATGTCAAACTTGATCATCGATATTCTATACCATAATGCATATGTCGATAAGAGTTATTTTAAAGCAGAAAATCTGAGAATAACACCAATTCAAAATTCGTGGGAAAGTGAAGTAATAACTATTCGACCACATTGCATGGCCTGCTGAATTGTTTGGAGAACTGTTTTAGATTGTCAATGTCACATTAATTAGATGAGTACTTCTTGTCTAATTGCGAACTACACCATTCTCAAGGCATTAGTGAAATTCTTCAGCGAGTGTTAGGTAATCCAGTTATTTCTTTACTACATAACTAAAAATATTCTTTTAAAATTTTCAAATCAGATGCGAAAACCAAAGTGCAAATTTTAAAATGTTGCTTATATTATTAAATTTAAGTAGACCATCCAGAATTAACAACGGAACAAATTATAAAGAATTTTGGTATCTACTTAAGAGTTAAGGTTAGATATATTTTGTCTAGTTTACCAATATTAATTGTGATCCGTGTAGTATAGTGCAATAGGGAGGGCACTGCATTCATCAGGCAGGAAAAGTCCAAAGAATCTTGTGTCGTGTTTTATCGCAATGGTCATCATATTGGAAAAATATTAATATTTTCATATGTTCCATTTATAATGTTTTCAATCATGTAAACATAAAAATCAACTATGCTTAAATACTATTCCTATGATTATACAGAGTGATTATAATTCCCATCTCTTTGCATTTTCCTTTCTATCGTGTGTATATGATGTGTCTATGCAGTATGCACTCTATACGCACAGAAGTGTAAAAACATAACACACTTGCATCACAAGTAAGTATTTTAGCGTTATAAAGTGAAATATTCGCTAATCAATTATGCTCTCGCCATTTAGTAACAATAACATTTTAATATGTCAAAATGTTGACAACAGTGCCGCGCGCCTCACATTTTACTCGTCACTGACCGGCCCTGTCGTCATCGTGTCCTTCATAATGTAAGTACGTCAGTTAGCAGCATTCAGCCGAGCAAGTAAAGCGTCTGACTAGCAATCGAATTGCCCTTGGCGAAGCTTCGGGAAGCACAGATTCGAATTCTACCGATTGCGAGTTTCTTTTTTCTTTCCGAATTAATGTAATTTACCTTTAGTGTTTCAGCATCATTAGAAACACGTGTGCCCCTTTTGTACATCATTTGAAAGACTCTTTAACAGTTATTTAATTTAGCACAAGTTGTTTTCTTTGTTTAAGGCGTTATAGCTTTTGTACTTTTTTTATTTACAACTCAATTTTAAAAGTACAAACATTATTTTACTTAGAATAAGGCTATATATGTGGTGGGCTCAAAAGCTAGTCCTTGTATATAAAAATCCCTACGTGTGTCAAGTTTTATCAGCACCGATCTAGCGTAGTTTGTACGCCATCCTATAAGTAGCGAAATTTAGCAGAGCGCGTAAAGCCTGGCTTGAAGCGTCCGACTAGCATGAGATTCCGCGTGGAAACGCAGGTACGAATCCCACCAATTGTGATGTATTTTTCGTTGTGAATTAATAAAGTTCGCACTACTAAGTGTCCACTTGTACTCTTTCAGCAATATTAAAAACATTACGATATTTCTACCTATTTTATACATTATTTTGAACACTATTCAAAAATTATTTGATCTAGCAAAAGTTGGAAACGTTAAAAGCATTGTGTTCTGCACTTTTTTATTTACAATTTAATTTGAAAAACCCAAAATATTTTAATTAAAGTAAGGCCACCCATGTGGTGTGAGAAAAGGCTAGTTGATATACTAATTGTAAGCAAAATAATTGTCCAAATTTTAGCCCTGGTAAACAGCAAGCAAGCCCTGCCTAATATTTGAGTCTGGCTACACCCTGAATCCGTCAAGACGAATAAAAAGTGTAGTCACAGAACTTCATACCAGAAACCTTGGGGTAAAGTGGTTATCCTGACTGACTTGGGTGAGTGTATTAAAATCATTCGTGAAATCTTATTAATGGAGTACAGATAGATATCGTGAATTCACTCCAGAAACAAGTAATATCGATACCAAATGTGTTTGTTATAATAGAAGGTAAAATAAATAAGCCACTTAAAAAGTATATCAACGTTCCAATACAATTAGTTGCATAGATATCACAAAATTTAAACCTTTTCATAATTGAACCAATATGGCGCTTATTGTAAAAAAACCGACCCGGAACTTCTCGAGTTTTTTTCTGGCTTGTTTGTACGAATACCAAAAATTATTATTTGTGTTAGTTTAGTTTAAATATAAATTAATATGTATACAGTGTCTCGCAGAAGTCGCATTGGGAAAGTATGAAAGGATCAACTATTGCTGAGCGTGCATGGAGGTACGCAATTGGTCAGAAATTAAAACAATTGATCATTTCTGACCAATCACGTACCTCGATGCTTACACAGCAATATTTGATCGGTTAATAATTATCCAATGTTAATTTGGTTATGGCTGATAGTTGGTGAGACACGCTGTATACGAGGTTATTCAATTTCGAGGCTGACCATTGGGGTTTCGAAAACCATAAAGAATACGGACACGATTAAATTAAGGCAAAGTTGTACATCTAACGCCGAATAATATGTTTTTATTGCTAGATAACCAAATCAACACCTTCAGAATATTATATATGGTTCGGTTGTTAAAATGTTATTACAATATATTATATAAAATCACCTAAGGCAAATATTCCCTCGAATCTAAGGTTCTTAGTTATCAGTCACTATTACTATTACTATCCGAACTAGTTAGAAGGTTGTGGTAGTTTCCGCTTGAGACGAGCACGGATGTTTTTTCGCCCAGTTAACGGATGGTGTTACTGCTGCTACTGTTTAGAGTAGCGATATGTTTCTTAGTTAGTCTTCGTGCAAATTGTTCTCGCTAACTCATTATGGATTTGTTGGTTACGTATAAACCAGGAATCATTTATTGTATGCGTAGAATCTTGTTCTTAATGTTTGCAAATTTCTATAGTTAGTTTTAGATAGGTAGTACGGACTCTGTAATAAAAGAACAAGAAAATGGCATCCCTCAGGGGTCCGTGCTTAGTGTACTTCTATTTACCATTGCTATAAACGACATTGCCACCAATGTAAAAACTCCTGTGAGATGTCTCCAGTATGCAGATGATTTAGTCATATACTGTACAGACCAAGACATTAAAAACATACAACAACAGCTACAGATAGCACTAAACCAACTACAGAAATGGAGCGAACTGAACGGCTTTAAATTTTCAACCCAAAAAACAAGATGTCTTCAATTTTCGAATAAGCGAACACCAAAAAATCCGGTTCTGCAATTAAATGGCCAACAACTGCAATATACAGAAGAGTTCCGTTACCTAGGAATTATCTTTGACAGGAAGTTAAATTGGGTATCGCATATTCAAGATCTTAGAAACAGATGTAGAAAATCATTGGACCTTATGAAAACGGTTTCCTGTAATAACTGGGGTGGAAATCAAGATGTTCTCCTGAAGATGTTCGATGCCTTGATCAGATCTAAACTCGAATACTGTAGTTGTATTATCGGTGGTGCAAACCCGAATTTACTTAAAACTCTAAATACAGTATATAATAATGGTCTAAGAATTGCATCGGGGGCCCATCGAACAAGCCCAGTACTGAGCATCTACAGTATCACCGGCCATCCTTCTCCCGACATAAGAAGAGACCAACAACTATTGAACTATGTTACATCAGTTTTGGCAAATAAAGACCATTTAAATTACCAAATAACTATCAGCCCGCAATACCAGAATGCTTACAATAAAAAACCCAAATTTATTCCTCCCTTTAATGTCCGGGCAAAGAAATCCCTAGATAATATCCACCAAAACGTGAATCTTTATTCAAACAAACAGTTAAGAACCCCTTGGACAATCCCAACCCCCGACATATATTTGGACCTAGCCAAATTCCCTAAACACAACACACCTAGAATACAATACAAGACATTGTTAGCTGAGATACTGTCACGATTTCCCGATTACCTTCCAATATATACAGACGGATCAAAAAACAGATACCGGTACTGGGTGTGCAATTGTGTGTGCGAACTTTCAAAAAACCTTTAAACTTAACAACTACTCGTCAGTGTTTAGTGCAGAACTATACGCGATTAACAAGGCACTTGATTTTATAAAAACCGCTAACCAACTAAAGTTCGTGATACTCTCCGATTCTTTAAGTGCAGTGCTATCCCTGAAAGAACTATATTCTAGTAATCCATACGTACAAAACATACACGATGTGCTGTTCGAGATACGAAACAAAAAATATATAAAATTCATCTGGATACCTTCACATATAGGCATAATTGGGAATCAAATGGCTGATACAAAGGCTAAAGAAGCTACCACAAACATAGTACTAGATGATCCAACAGTTAGTGCCCCAGATATGAAATGCCTAAGTAAACATAATCTTCTACTTAAATGGAACAACTATTGGATGTCGCGAACGAATAATACACTCCGGATGATTAAAGACAACACCCAGGCCTGGTCCTCCTCATCCCTGAGTCGAAAACTAAAAGTGGGTCTATCAAGACTGAGGATAGGACACACGAGAACTACTCACGACTACCTTTTACAACGTGTAGACCACCCCGTTTGTGACGTTTGTCAAACCAACCTAACTGTTTCACATATTATCCTATATTGTACCAAATATTCAAGAGAAAGAAATGCAGTTCAACTTAGCGAAGATCTAAAATCAATATTGGGAATAGACAATAATGAAATAAAAAAACTGATCGTGTTCTTAAAATCAACTAACATAGGAAATAGATTGTAAACTTTAATTAGTGCCCAAGACCTTAGTTGTTGAGGCACTATAAAACTAAATTTAAAAAAAACTTAATATTTGATAATCTAAACAACCTGAAAGTTCTACTGTTATAATAACTGTATCATTTAAATAAATTAGTACCATCAGACGTAATAGAGTACATGACTTAATTTTTTCAAAGCAAAGCTTGATTTAGTTTTCATTTGCTCACATGTTACTTTTATTGAAGCTATAGTACTTGAGTTAAAGCAAAAATAGATAAAATTCTAATTTTTAATCTGCTCACCCTGTATATATTTGACCGAAATCGGTTTTTTGTCAGCTAGCCATTGTATAGTCCGTATCCAAAATATCGTTTTACTTCAACAAATAGTTTTTGAGTTATACGGCGCACAACAGACAGACATTTGAATTTTTAAAAAACCTGTTTTTTGTCCCCTAAAACCCTAAAACGCGAAGATCTGAAGAAATTTCGGAAGGTTATTTTTCGCGATTACAATACTTTCTTCGTGTTCGATGGAAGTAATATACATTTTTGAGCCAACATTTTTTGGGGCATCCTGTATACGTCAAAATAATTTTGAAATGTGCCCCGTTCAACCGCATTAGAATAGCCTCAATCAAAAATTTTATCGGAAAACAAGTAAAGGCGTACTAAATGGACACCCTGTAAATGGATACTTGGGAGTAAAATACTGCAGCTTCCTTTAGTGCCTATTTGTGCCATACCAACCTCGATTTGCTTTGGCGACGCACTCTTTAAATCAAGATACTTAATCAGTAATCAAACAAGGTTTCTATCCATTTTGAACAAATATACGAGTATAAACACACCTGAACATTTAAGTAAATATTTACAGTATTAGAAGACTTGTACTTCAGAATCGATACAAATTGTTGTCAGAGAATGATAATCTAAGAAATAAGAACTGATATTCCCTGGTCAATGCCTAAATGTTATGGATAATAAGTAAATAACAGGTCGAAGATATTGAAAACTTAATTTGTCTAAGTTTTCAATGTGTAATTCAAAATTACGAAACGTTTTATACAGTGGGATTATAGAATAATTGAACAAGGGCAGCTCTGAATTTCCAACTGCACGTCATAGCTTGTAGCATAAACGTGATTAATGTTTGTGAAAATTTATTAGTTTGAACACTTGAACACTATTTCGAAAATATGAATCAATTAAAAACAATTGATGTGATGGTGATACAGCCATTTTAATAATCATATCTTGATTTGGGAGTGTAATCTCCACCGAATATCACCAAAGTCATCTAAATATCAACCTCACCAGCACGTGGTACACTCTGCTGGATAACTAATGGGGTTCTGGCAACCGAATATTGGTGGTATAATTACGTACCTATACTTCGCAATATAAACAGGACTGTAAATCTTTGATGTTGATAGGAAAGCAACGGAATACTACCTCAACTAGAGAACAATAAACCACAAAAATCGTATGGCTTTACTCAATGCTAGATATTCCAGAAGTATAACTCATTCCCTAATCAGATCTCAGGAAGGATGGCCTTGAAATGAGCTAATCACTACAAAAGAAAAATAACATTGAGTATCGGTACATGGAATTTTCGCGGACTTCTACAAACGGGCAGCACCTATTAGATAGAACTGAAAATAACAACATGCATGTAGCAGAAATATCTGAGAAACATGGGAGAGGACAAGGACATTATACAGCATCTATGGGCAGCCTATTATAGTACTATTCTCTAGCAACGATAACAACAGTAACAATGGCGTAGCTGTTATATTATCGACGGAAATGAGTAAATGGATGACAGCATACAATACAATACGAATTTTATCCGTTAAACTGGATGATAAGCGGGTCCCTATAAATATTATCGAAGTATATGCTCCTACTAACGAAAGTAGCGAGGAAGAAATAAAAGAGCTTTTATAGACTCCTAGAAGAAACGGCACAAAAAATACCGAATAGAGAGATAACAATAATCATTGGTGGCTTATGCTGAGGTTAGAGATACTAAAAACGATGATCATTTAAGACGTATAGTATTGTTTGACACTAAATGTAAACAGAGTAGCCATTTGACGTTGTCGTATTTAGTTGGAGAACAGGTTGTTGTAGACATATATATAATACACATATATTGCTGGTAGGGCCTGGAAACTTCAGAAAACATTACGGCGCCGACATAGTCTCACTTAGAGTATAACGCGTCTCGTGCGCATGCGTGAGAATTCGAACTCCGCCTTTAGAAGCGAATTTTAAACTTGACCACTTCCCCATTGGGCGGACGACGCCGCCGCGCTTGCGCACAGCGTACCGTATACATGAAGGAGTTCGTTGTGTGTCTCACTTCATTGGTGAGTTTCCCACTCATAGCCGCTAGCAATATAGTAAGTATTAGATATATGGTTGTAGAAGGCAGCTTCAGGCGAATTTTGGGCAGCGACCGCACGACGGGCTACCAGAAATGTACCAAGTATCGTGGGTTGTCCAGGGTCCACCCGAATGAATGTTATTTACTTGAATAATATTGTACATACATTATATAAGCAATTCTAATTTTAAGCGAAACTGACTTGTAACTTTTATATTTAATGTGTACTTCGCTATATACTTGAGTTATAAATTGGACCTTGACATTCTGTTAACCCATACGGCTAAATTAAGCAATTGATCAAAGGTAATTGTGCAAAAATTGTCAAGTTTGAGTGTGCATTATTTTTGTGGAAGCATTACAAACACATGCTTGGGAAGTGAAGGTGTCGTTGTTTCAACAATAATCTTCCATATTTTTTTAGTTCTATGTTGATCCCATGAGAGCCTAGTGCTTTACAGTTTCGGTTCTTCTACTGATGCTTTATTCAATACTTCTATTGTCAGATTTTCAATTCCTTGTTTGTCGTAAATTTTTTACTTGTATGTAATGCTGGTCACTATACCAGTTTTTTATTCCATTGGCGTCTTGGCGTTCTCTTCCTTTTTAATATCCACGGTATCAGTATTTTGCGTACAAAGCATTATTTTCCTTGAATGCCATTTCCTAGGTCGGTGATCAATTTATCCCAGCTTTCTTTGTGAGCCTGTATTGTTGCTTTTACAATGTTCTTATTTCTTTGAATTCTAGAGCAAAAGCACTCCTTATAGTACAATTTCCTGGAAGTCGCATTGACAATTTCCAACACGGGCGTCGCGTCGGGTAAATATTCAAGGAGGTTCAAAACGCCCAGCTTCTCTGCTTCGCCATTTCAGTTCCAATGGTGGTAAGAGTAATTGTATATAATAATTAAGATGAATACATTAAATAGTAGGGGGCGCTGGGTATAAATTATAATTACACATTATTGCAAAACTTTGAGATTAATTGTTTGGCCTTTACAAATATTGTACTAAATAACCCATAAGTATGTAAGTACTTTAAATCCCTGTAATTAAAAAACGTATCAGGATCGATAACTGATATCTAGTGAGATCTAATGATTACTTGAATTAAGAATGGACGTGCTTTCCTTAGAACACAGGCACTTAAAATTATTATTTTGCCACAGTAAATTACAATGGACAATAAAAAATAGCACCGGGAGTATATCACAGTTGATTAATCAAGTTATACAATGTCACTTTATTGATAAAAATTAGTAACATTAGTAGTATCTAAAACAAGTGTCATATTTGTTGAAATGTGCTTTAACAATCAAATTATTATATTCCTAAAAGTAATTAACTCCCATTAGAAAATTATATTTGTATCATTAACGTTACTAGTTATATTACAAAAGAACTAAAAATTATGATTCAGGTTATGACTGTTGATAGCAGCTTTTTAGTGATAAAACGGTTATAGTAAAGCATTAATATTAGTTTTTACGAATGAGGTTTTCTCCTTCATATTATAAAATTAATAATATAAAGTATGATCAAAAATTATTTTCATCTAGTATGGCCATGGAATACTTCCAAATTGATGACTGCAACTACATTTCTACTTAAATTTTAAAAACTTAACATTTGATTTTTAAATGAGTTATAGTTGCATTCAAAAATTAGGAAGTATTCCATGGCCGTACTAGATGAAAATAATTTTTGATCATCTACAGTAAAAATCCTGAATTAAAAAAAAACTGGCCCATGGGGGGATCGAACCCACGACCTTCGCGTTATTAGCACGACGCTCTAACCAACTGAGCTAATGGGCCTGCTTGATGGGAGCGCTTCATAATATCATTGTCATGAAGATATTTAACCTTATTTAACTTATTTTATTCAAACTATGAATGTGTTAACAATCACTTATTAATGTAGACCATTAATTATTATAAAAAATACAACTTACCTTAATACAAAATTATTATACGTATTTGTGGAAAACTACACGCACACTACACTAGTTAAAGTGCAAAATTGAACCACTGGCACTAAGTCGTTGCATATTACTTGATTAATTATTCATTAATAATGTTATTAATGCAGCACACAGTTAATGCAGGGAAAAGATATCATATTGAAAAAAAATTATTGCCATTCCTTTACACACCAACAAACATGCAAGCAATTCAATTTTAGGCAACTATAGTGACGCGTGCGAGTCCAAATTTGCATATCTAGCTACAGTCAATCACAATAATGAAATCCCTTCCTGAGGAAGCACTTACCAAACACATACCAGTCAAATGTTGAATACAAATTGATCATTTGATCAAAAGCCCATATTTCTAGTACTTTTTATAATCATACAAATATTTTTTAAGACATTTCAATCATGTAGATTTCATAGCAATTAAGACAGTCAGTGAATAGCTGTTTAGGCTGATAAAATTAAGTAGTGGCAAAAAATCAAAGCGATGATACTTCATACTTTTTCATTTTTGGATCGTACTGATTAGTGATGGGTTCGGAACTCCTCCATGGGCAAAACATTTTTAAGTACGGGTACATTCTTGTTAGGTTATTAAAATTTGCCGTGTGATTTTTAAAATTAATCGGTAAAACATATATTCAAATTTCAGAATTGAGTCAGTAAGCGAATTGGCAGGTCTAACTCATCTAACTGAAGAGGCAGCGGTTTAACAACACACAAGGCAGGCGGTAGATGAAATTGTATGGAATTTGAGTGGTGAAAAAATCACTTCATGATTAACTTTTTCATTTCTGGATCATAATGATGGACATGGAACTCCTCTATCGCGAGAGTATATTTTTTGAAGTTTCGGGGGACAAGCTGTGTGTGCCCCACAAAACACACTAACAGATATGGAAAAATACGAAATCCAAACAGCTGTTGCACAAGAACCAGATGGACGAACAGCTGAATGCATACCGTGGAGAAGTAGGTACACAATGTACTTTGATGGAAGTATTGAGACGCGACACACATTCAGAATAGGATTTCTAGTTAAGAAAGAGATAGACCTATTAGTAAATAAAATGTACCCTTAGATTGAAAAAACTCTAAATAGGAATGTCTTGACAAACTTTCAACTAGAATGAGAACAAGAGGTAGGAGACGGGCGGTTGAACAATGGTATTATAAATGTATCATAAAGGAAAACAAAGAAATAGTGACTGAAAGTGAAAGAAGTAATGGGACTCGAAAAGACAAGAAAAACGTAAGAAAAGCGGTTTGATCAAGGATGCCAAGAAGTGGAACAAGAAAAAAGGAATTCGTCTACTAAATTACTATATTAGGAATAAATATAGATACAAGCTATTGAAAAGAAAGAAAAAATAAGGTTTAAACAAAAAAAAATAAAATCTAGAGAAGTACCACAAAGAAAGAAATATAAGACAGTTTTACATAGAGGTTTAAATAAACTGAAGTGCTTCGAAGCACAGTCCAATAACTTCAAGCATAATAAGGGAACAAGGGAAAATTACTAGAAGCAATAAATAACTCCAAGAAGAAAAAAGAACCTGCGATTCAAACGAAAATAATGATAGCAAGATGATGTAAGTAATGGACAAGAATAGATAAAATACTAAAACAATATGGGAAAGAAGAATACCAGAATCCTAGAAGGCAGGGATATTGACTATCCCTAAAAAGGGGAAATGACGATGTGTCCCAATTACATAAACATCTCTTAGCTTAAAACCAGAGGGAAACTGGAGGTAGTACCATATGGTATCTACGGTTGCGTATTGTTACTTTCTTCACACATAGCACATTACCTGTTGTTTCACAGTAACATTGCTTAGCTGTTAGGCAACCACCGGCAAGGGTGCCTTAAGCAGAGGGCGCAAGGGGTGCACGGAACTCGGGCAGCAAAGCCTAGGAGGCGGCAGCTCTACTCTATTTTTTAATGCCGCGGACAAAGTTATGCAACCCATTATTCAATAACACTAGTCAACTTGATAATGTTTTTTTTTTTTTTTTTATTTAGGAAATTATAGTGCTGAAACTACATGGTCTTATAGCACTTATTATAAATTAACATGAGTGGATACATATTACAGTAAATGAAACACTTTGATTTCTTTGAGATATAGCATTAACTTGTCTGGATCGAAGAATATGGCTTGGAGGTTGGTGTCCGCTAAGAATTTTGTTCTTGCTTCGGTGAATTTGGGGCAGTCCAACAAAAGGTGTTGTACAGTTAAGGTGGTGTTGCACTGTTCACATGCAGGTTTCTGGTCTTGTTGTAGGAGGTAGTTATGCGTCATTTTAGTATGACCAAGTTTAAGACGTGTGAGGACTGTTTCTTCCTTTCTATTTAGTTGGTTATAGGTTGTCCATTTGAGGGGCAGAGATGGTGTGTAACATGCTTTAGTTTCGGCAAATTGGGTCCATTCTTCGTACCATCTCCTTGTAATCTTGCGTTTTAGATGTGTTTTAACGTCTGTTGTGGGAGAGTGTGTCGAACTGTAACTATTTTGGCCTGCTGCTTCTTTGGCTTGTTTGTCTGCTTCATCATTGCCGATGATATTGATGTGTGATGGAATCCAAATGAAGGAAATCTGTTTATTTTTATCGAGGAGTCTGTGTCGGATGGTGTGTATTTCTTTTATATATTCATGATATGGATATATGTTTTGTAATCCCTGGAGTGAGCTTAGAGAATCAGTAACAATTATGAATTCATTAAAATAACTGTTCTCGACATATGTGAGGGCTTCTTTTGTAGCATACAATTCTGCGCTATAAATAGATGTTATGTCCGGTAGTTTAAACTGAGAGGCTTGTTGTTCGTGTATGAAGGCACACCCAACTTCGCTGTTTATTTTGGAGCCATCGGTATAGATAATTTGTCTATTAGGGTATTTATTTAATATTTCGTAGAAAACATTTCGGTAGATTATGGGATTGGTAGAAAATTTCGGGAATTTTGCTAGTTCTAGGTATAAATGAGGAGGGGGAATGATCCACGGAGTTGGAAATGTAGATGTTGGTGGAAGCGAGTATGATTCTTCGAGATCAGTAAGAATTTGACGGGCTCGGATGTTGAATGGAGGTGATATTCGTTGCGATTGGTTGAACAAGTTTTGAAATAAGGGTTGTTTAATTAGCTGACTATTCGGATGGTTTTTATTGGCTAGAATTCGAATACTGTATGTTGTTAGATGATTTAGTAGTCTATAGTTTAGTGGAAGTTGGCCAGTTACTGCGTACAGATTTTTAATAGGGCTCGTGCGATGTGCTCCCGTGGCCAGCCGTAGACCATGCTGGTATATGGAATACAGTGATTTAAGTATAGTATTCTTTGTTGAGCCATATATACAGAGGCAATATTCTATTTTAGATCGAACGAGCGTATTTACTATACTAATCAATGTTTCTGAGTTTGTTCCCCACTCTTGATGTGATATAGCTTTGACGACATTCAGGGATGTTCTGCAGCTATCTATTGTTATTTTGATATGGGATATCCAAGTTAGTCGACTGTCCATGATTACTCCTAAATATCTTATCTCTGTAGTATATTGGAGTATTGTATTGTTGAGTTTGAGAACAGGTGTTATAGGGTGGTGTTTTTTGGAGAATGTAATACATTTTGTTTTTGATGTTGAAAATTTTAATCCATTTTTATTTGACCATTCATATAGTTTGTTAATAGCTTCTTGTAGATATTTTTGAAGTAGATTTGCGTTATTGGTGGAGATATAGATGACAAGGTCGTCTGCGAAAAGTGATGCTTGGATATTATTCGGCAGATTATCGAGAATATCGTTTATGGAGATTAGAAAGAGGGTTACGCTAATTACCGAACCTTGGGGGATTCCGTTCTCTTGAGTTTCTTCATTCGACATAGTGTTGCCAATACGCAAAATAAATTTTCTGTCTTCTAGAAAATTTTGTATGTATTGAAGTATTCTTCCCTTAAGTCCCCATTTGAGAAGCGTTGAAAGTATTTTTCGTTTCCACACGGTGTCATAGGCTCTTTCAAGGTCAAAAAAGACAGCTGTTGTCTGTTCTTTTTTTACAAATGCATTTTTTATAGCTACTTCGAGTTTACTTAAGCAATCTAACGTGGAGCGGTTTTTTCGAAATCCGTTTTGGTTTTCGTTGAGCAGATTTAGTTCTTCGATATGTGTTACGAGCCTGTTATTTATTATCCGCTCTAGTAATTTACAAAGAGTTGATGTTAAAGAAATTGGTCGATAGCTGTCCAGTTCGCATTTAGGTTTGTTTGGTTTCAAGATTGGGATGATGATAGACTTTCTCCATATTTGGGGGAATACACCTTCTGTATATATATGATCAAATAATTTAACCAGTTCATCTTTTGTGTGTTCTGTGGCGTTATTTACCATTGAATAATGGATGTTGTCGATACCTGGGCTAGTTTCTCTATATTGCGATAGAGCATATTCTAGTTCATGTTTTTGGATGTTCGTGTTATAGTTTTCGTTCTCAGTTTTTGGGAAAACTAGTTTTTCTTTTTCTACTTCTCCTTTTCGAGTTTGGAATGCGGCGTCATAATTTTCAGAGCTTGATTTATTTCGGAAATATTTTGCTAGGGTGTTTGCTATGTCTACTTGTGATGTAATTGTTTGGTTGCCACTGTTGAGGCCAGTTATCTTAAATGATGGAGAGTTGTTGCCATCCATCCGTTTGACTTTAGTCCACATTTCTTTGGTTGTTGTGTTTGAATTGATCGATTTAACGTAGTTTTCCCAGGATATTTTCTTGTTTATTTTGATTATTCTTCTTGACGTAGCTCTCATTTTTTTGTAGTTAATAAGGTTCTCTATAGATTTGTGGTTTTTGTATTTACCAAATGCCTTGTTTTTATCACATATAGCTTTTTTGCATTGGTCATTCCACCAAGGGATTTTGTATGTTTGGGAGGTATTCTTCTTAACTGGGATAGATTTTGTTGCTGCTTGGACGATTGTCGAGTTGAATCTTTCTATATTATCGTCTATGTTTCTTGTATTATAGAAAGTGTATGGATTTTTATTTAATTCTTCTCTGTAGGTGTCCCAATCTGCGTTATTTATTTTCCATTTTTGGGTAGGTACGTTTTCAGTGTTGTGTTTTTCATTTATTGTAATTAATACAGGGAAATGGTCGCTATCGTACGTGTTTTGTAATACCGACCACGATAATTTTGGAGCTTGTTTTGGGTCACAAAGAGATAGGTCAATAGCAGAGAAAGTATTTGTTTTGCAGCTAAGATGAGTAGCTTCTCCTGTATTTAAGAGGGTAATGTTGTTTTTGTCTAGGAGTTTTTCAATTATTTTTCCTTTGCTGTTAGTTTTGTTGCATCCCCATATAGGGCTGTGTGAGTTAAAATCGCCTACTACGATATAGGGTAAAGGGAGCTGTTCTATTACATCTTCAATTTCAGTTGAGGTCACTTGATAATTAGGTGGAATGTATATATTACAAACGGTGAGCATGTATAGGGAGTATATCTTTATAGCAATGGCTTCCAGTTCAGTTTGCAAATTTATTGGTTCTGAATGAATATTGTTTTTAATTAGTGTAGTTACACCACCACTAGCATGATCTCTGAGGCGATTTTTACTAAAAGGGATATATCCTTTAAGGTAGGGCTGCTTATCCGCTTTCATATGCGTTTTCTGTAGGCAGAGTATGTTAGGTTGGTGATCCATCAGTAGTGTCTGTATGTTTTCTATATGGGTCTGGAATCCGTTGCAGTTGAAATAGATAATTCTATAAGTCTGTTTTGTTGTATGCATTTTGAAAAGTTAGTTGGTGGTTATTAATATTCGGAAAGTTCATTATCTGGGTCAGAACTTGCTGGATCACTTTCGGTTGATATCGTTTGAGGCAATCATTGTAGAATGATGTTCCTTATTCGTGTGAATCTATATTTAATCTTTTTATTGGTAAGTAGAGGGTAGATGTCTGTTAAAGTGTTTGTTATAGGCTCGATTTGCTGCGAGTATTTTTCTATTGTCTCTAGCGGTGTATATTTCATATCGAGTATGAATTCGGATAAAGTTTCTAGTGTGAATTGAAAAGGGTGTTGATCTTCTTCTAGCGTTGTTTTTAAAGGTTCTAGTAGTTGTAGTAGTTCGGCCTTTTGTTCTTCGTACGCTTCTTCTTTTTTGTTGATTACTTTTTGTTTTTTCTTATCCTGTTTTCTTATTTTTTTAGTTTTTTTCTTTATGGTGAACGAAGCAGCTATCGGGGATTTGTCTTGGGATGTTGGCTCTATTTCGGCTATCTGCTGGGCTACATTTTCCGAAGAGTTTTCTTCTATAGACGATCTTGGCCTTTTTTGAGGATTGCATTCTGTATGATGGGTTTCATTTGATTCTGCTGGTTTGTCATTTATTGGCGGGCAGAGCGGATTTCCGCAGTTTGTTGCAGTATGTCCGTTTTCTTTACACAGAAAACATTTCAGTTCGTCGTCCTGTATGAATATTCTATTGGTCTCGTTTTCATTGTTGATTAGGAGTGAAGGCGGCAGGGGTAAACTTTCTTCGGGATTAATATATACGAATCTTCTATAACTAACAATGTGGGAATATTCCGGATCGGTGAAACCTGCTTTAATTAGATAGATGGGGGAGGTCATTTTAATTCCAAGGTCTTTGAATTTGTTTTCTATAATATGGTTAGGGATACAAGGGGACACGTTTGAAAGGATTATTTTCTTACTAGGGGTTAATAATCTGCGGATGGCTACTTGTTTGTTGTCAATTGTTATGATTGGGTGTTCTTCAATAAGTTTATCTACTACTGATTTCTGACTTAGGTAGATTCCGATTCTTTGGTTAGAAATTCTAGATGCTGCTATAATATTCTTGGGCCCAGTTATATTGCCTATTGCAACTATGTAGTCTTTAATTTTTACATCTGCTACTGAGCTCAAGATTATGCCCTGCTCTTTATTTGGATACACAAAAGTATTTCTTGTTACATTCGAGTACGTTGGCTTTACCACAGGTGTGGCTGTATTTGGGTTGATAAGATTAGTGTTTTTGGCGATCTCACTCCTTTGGTTGGGAGTCTCATCACGTTCATTTAGTTTGTTAGACATTGCTGTATTGCTGGTTGCAGAGGTGTTAGTAAACATTGCTAGTTTTAACACCACAAACACGAGCAACCCTCCCCGTAGAGGGTTGCTGGTTAACTGTAGCCGATATCTATAGTACTTTATATTAGATAAGTGTACTTGCCAAACGTATGTCCAAGAAACTCGTATATCACATACAAAACAATTAAATTCGAGAACACAGTACACTCGCGTGACTGCCAAACACGGCGCTCGATCGGAACCCCCTTGATAATGTTTAAAAATATATATTTTATGAATCAAGTATCCTAACGTAAGTTCAGCTAGACAGTGACAACTTGTCTGGTACTTTGCATACCGGGCAATTTATGAGATAAAAAACGTGTTCAAGCAAATATAAGTGTCGAAATAGTCATAAAATATAACTATACTATCAGGTGGTTGGTCGTTTCTCCATTTATAGTTGTTTTCTGTTTGTTGTATGTTTTTTATGATTTTTGCATATATTTTTCCGTTGACTAGTGCATATTGTTTCTATCGTGGTTTTTGTTTTTATTGTTTTTTTTTGTATTTTTATTTATCTTATCTCTACGTTTCTGAAAAGTTTTCGTTACTTTACAACCCATAGTTTGTAAGATGCTGTTGTCCATCTTGATTTTCATTGTTTGTTTTAGCACATTCTCTAGTTAGGTGTTTTTCCGCACGATTTTTTGCATGCTACACATCGTACAAGGTGACCCGGAAACAAATGCACTTTTGTTTTGTTTACAGCTTGAAAACAAAGTGGCAGAAAGTCCCGTACATAGTGTCATTCGTGAGAACGATTGTGGGAAATTTTATCTCAATGGTTTGGTATACGGGAGAACAACATGCGTTTTGTGTGCTTAAAATTTACGAACACAATAGTTCGTACATTAATTGAGAGATAGCGTTAATTGCGCGAGCAATATCTTCTTTCAGTTGTATTGTCTGTGGATTATTTATGTAAACCCTGCTTTTAAGATAACCTAATTTTCCCATTAATTAGCTTAACGTTTTCATTAATAAAAGTTATGTTATACAAATAGTTTACTTATTATCACATCTTAAAAAGTGCATTTGTTTCCGGAACACCTTGGAGTAACATGGAACCGACGGTTTCATCCGCATTTTAAAAACCTCACGAAGGATCGAACTCGCGGCCCTTTGATCAGTAGTTAGAATGCTTAACCACTTAGTCACCGAGCATCACATTTTCCTAGCTAAGAAATATATATAAAATTATATAATATTATTCAATGGTGGTACAAGAAAGCGTATGAAGTCTAACTATATAAAGTATTGAAAACAACATTGATATATGTAGATATAAATAATTAATTATAATAACGTCTTTATTTCTGCTACTAGTAAATGAAAAACATATAATCATATGAATAATAAATACATAGTACCAAAATTAGTTACCAAGAAATGTTGTTGTAATAGTTATTTTCATAATGGCATCGATAAATAGAACACTTTTCCTCCCTCGTTCAATAACTCAGACGAACTCAGGAAAAAGTTGTTCCTACAATTATTTATTCGTAGGTATAGTTAACAGTAATTACATAAGTTGTGATAGTTTTTTTATAATTTTAACAAGATTCACGAATCTTTGTTAGTTTGTTGCTATTAAGAAATCTCACGAGTGGACGAACTCCACGAGTGGGATTTCTTAATAGCAATAAAGATGAGTGCTAATCTAGTTAAAATAATTTTTTTTTTAAATTACCATGAATGTAATTCGGCGTGATTATTTTTTAAACAGTCCAAGTTGTAGATAGGATTTGATGGAGCTTCCAGATGAGTGTCCTGATATTTTTAACAACTGCTGCAAACCTACTCCACTTTTAGCTAGTTGTGTTACATCAGAAGAACGATTTGAATGGTTTGTGAAAAAATCTGGTGCCATACACTCACATAACTTCCTTTTACAGTGATCTTATAATTAGCCAAAAATTTGATTTTGAATTTTTAAGCGTTTGTCAAACATTTTGCAAAAATTACTAATTCTACGGAAACAGTACAAAATAGAGCCTAAGTGCTAGAGACACATTTTCTCTAAAATGTTAAGCTGAATTCAAAAATGTAATAATATACCGAGTGTTATAATTAAATTGGAGTTAATAAAAAAATTGAAAAAAAACAAAAGAAACCCACTTTAGAAGTATTCAACTGGAAAATCACCTATCTCACATCAATACACATTCAAAATGTAATAAAATAGTAAAGTTTAAAAAAAATCATTAGAGCCGTTTTTGAAAAACTTGAAAAAAATTGAAAAAAAAAACAAAAGAAACCCATTTTAGAAGTATTCAACTGGAAAATCACTCACATCAATACACATTTAAAATGTAATAAAAATATAAAGTTTGAAAAAAATTGTTAAAGCCATTTTTGAAAAAATCTAAAAAAACTGAAAAATCACAAAAGTAAATACCATACTTCCGGTTATGCAATTTTCTTCAAAAGATTGCTGTCGCATCTAGATAGTATACTTATATATGAAGTTTCAACGCCTTACTTACTTTGGTTTTTGAGATATTCTGTTCACAGACAGACAGACCAATGAACAAAAACATGTTTTTTGCGTTCAGGGGACTCTAAAACGTGAAGATCTGTTGGAAACTCAATTTCGAATTTTTAGGGTGAATCCAATACTTCCTTTATCGTAAAAGCAAGTAGAAATAGTCGCTGTAATCAGCTACTAGCAAATAGTCAGTGTAATTTTGATGCTACTAGCAAATAGTCAGTGTAATTTTGATGCTATTGGTCACTTTGAATTTTTTTCTCATTACTATTGGCTGATAGGACTGCTTAAAAACTAATCACTTATAATATCATGAAATGTCAAAGTTATGTCGAATATTTTTGCTGTCGTATCACAAAAGCACGAGTCCTAATCGAACCTAAGCGCAATGGACGTGAGTAGTGATACAACCGCAAAAATATTCACTTATAATACCATTAGTAGTCAGTTATGTCGACTATTTTTGTGGTGGTATCACGAATGTCCATTGCGCTTTGGTACGATTAGGACGAGTGCGCTAGCACGAGTCCTAATCTCAAGTGCAATGGACATGAGTAGGGATACCACCGCAAAAATAATCTACTTAACTTTGACTAAGAATGGTATTCGAGGGACTATTTAATGAACCAAACTACTTTTTCAAATTAGTTTTCAGTAAATCTAGCAAAAAACTACGCAATTTCTATAGTAACAGAACACTAATGTTGACTTTTTCTAATAAAAATCACATTTGTTTAAAATGGTCACTTGAATACCTTCTAGGAAGATACATCCACTGATATTTTTTTAATTGGTCAAGAAACGTCAGAATTCTGGATTTTCATTGGTCACTTTTTGACGGATGACAGGTGAATTGAATAGTCTACTTAACTTTGACTAAGAATGGCATCCGAGGGACTATTGAATGAACTAAACTACTTTTTCAAATTAGTTTTCAGTAAATCTAGCAACAAACTACGCAATTTCTATAGTAACAGACCACTAATATTGACTTTTTCTAATAAAAATCACATTTCTTTAAAATATTCACTTATAATACCATGAGTAGTCAAAGTTATGTCGACTATTTTTGTGGTGGTGTCATGAATGTCCATTGCGCTTTGGTACGATTAGGACGAGTGCGATAGCACGAGTCCTAATCCAAAGCGCAATGGACATGAGTAGTGATACCACCGCAAAAATAATCTACTTAACTTTGACTAAGAATGGTATTCGAGGGACTATTTAATGAACCAAACTACTTTTTAAAATTAGTTTTCAGTAAATATAGCAACAAACTACGCAATTTCTATAGTAACAGAACACTAATATTGACTTTCTCTAATAAAAATAGCATTTGTTAAAAATAGTCAAGGGTAATACCACAAGCAGTGGATATATTTTTGACAAATATTTGGTCGTTTCCATGTAAATTATTGCGTTTAAATTTCACGATACAAAATCACATCAAAAATGTCACGAGCCGAAGGCGAGTGACATTTAAATGTGATTTTGTTGAGTGAAATTTGCAATAATTTCTATGGAAATGGCAAAATATTTAAATAAAATATATCCACTTCGAGTGGTATTTGGGACGACTATTTAACAATATTAATACATAACGATTAACTTTATTGAAAAATAATCCAACAATTAATATAATTATTCATTCTCAATTAAATTCAGCGGAATACCTCCAAAACACAGCATTTAAAAGTTTTTAAAACAAGCCACACAGTTTGTTGGGGTTTAGTGTTACGTAACCTAGCGATATCACTAAGGACAGAACATCGTTGCTAAACGACACTTCGCAACAAGGCTATTTATTTTTTGAGTACGTACATTGTTTAGTGAATATTTTGCATGGTGCCCAATATTCAGTGATATACTGCTGTTATTGGTTGAAAAAAGCAAATGTCTGCAATGTGATTGGCTTATATGTTATAGTGTTGAATAGTCACTTGAATACCTTCTAGGAAGATATATCCACTGATATTTTTTTGATTGGTCAAGAAACGTCAGAATTCTGGATTTTCATTGGTTACATTTTGACAGATGACAGGTGAATTGAATAGTCACTTGATTATTTTTTTCGTAGCGATCTCAACCAATCAGAAGGCTGGATTTAGTTAAGTTATCTTGTATAATTTCGATTATACAAAATCGATTATACTAGAGTAACTTCACTAGGCAACGCAATACATAACTTTTGCCAACTTGATGTTGTTTTCATGGAGATGACTTTCAGCTAGGTTAATACAAACAAATCGAACTGCTAATAAAATATTTATTAGTTTCTAATATTGAAATTTACTCATAAAATAACCAAATCGAATACAATGCGTCTCAAACTTCCTGCACAATAACAAATCGTGTCAGTTTGACAGATTAAATAATCCGACCGCGTCAGCGTCAAATTTTGGATTTTCATTGGTCACTTTTTGACAGATGACAGGTGAATTGAATAGTCATATACAATACCGCGAGCGGTCGACGAATTGCCGAAAATTTTTGTCAAAGTGTATGAGTGTTTATTGCTTCGATATAAATTGGTCGAGTGCGATAGCACGAGACCAATTTTGAAGCAATAAACACGAATAAACACTTTGACAAAAATTCATGCAATTCGTCGGCCGCAAGCGGCATTTGAAGGACTATTCAACGAACAAAATTGACATTTCTTAGTAATTAATCAATTTTATCACGTCCTCTTTGAAAATAAAAATATGTTGACGTAAAATAAATTGTTTGTCAAATTTGACATTTCTAATATCATATTTGATTAATTTTACAGGAAGTTAAATAAATGTCACAGGAAGAGAAAAAAATTGTCATTAAAACTCCGCTAGCGGAATTGTTGCACAAGTTTACGCTGATTGGTGGCAAATGACATAAATACTAAATTATGATTGGTGAATAGTTAACTTGAAGGGGGTGAGTTGAATAGTCAAGGGTAATACCACAAGTAGTGGATATATTTTTGACAAATATTTTGCCGTTTCCATGTAAATTATTGCGTTTAAATTTCACGAAACAAAATCATATCAAAAATGTCACGAGCCGAAGGCGAGTGACATTTAAGTGTGATTTTGTTGAGTGAAATTTGCAATAATTTCTATGGAAATGGCAAAATATTTTTAAAAAATATATCCACTTCGAGTGGTATTTGGGACGACTATTTAACAATATTAATACATACGATTAACTTTATTGAAAAATAATCCAACAATTAATATTCATCCTCAATTAAATTCAGCAGAATACTTCCAAAACACAACATTTTAAAATTTTTAACGCAAGCCAAACTTTGTTCGCACAGTTTGTTGGTATTTAGTTTTACGTAACCTAGCGATATCGCTAAGGACAGAACATCGTTGCTAAGCGATATTTCGCAACAAGGATATTTAGTTTTTGTGTAGCTACATTGTTTTGTGAATATTTTGCATGGTGCCCAATATTCAGTGATATACTGCTGTTATTGGTTGAAATAAGCAAATGTTTGCAATATGATTGGCTTATATGTTATAGTGTTGAATAGTCAATAGAATCCTGGATATATTGTTCCGCCACTAAGGAACTCTTCCATCCCTCGTGACGTTTCCAGACATTAGGGTCTACTTCAGCATTCGGCAAAAGAGTGGCCAACGTCCTACGAAAACAGTGTCCCTGAGTACTTTTCAGGCTACTCCATTTAAAAAAATCTGTAAAAGGCTTTTCCCTCGTCGACATTGTGACACTAAATAATTTTAAAAATCAAATTAAGTTAGGAGTAAAAATATCTTCACGTTTCTAATAAATTAAATAAATTTTCAAATAATAAAAAACGTTACCGGTGGTCGAATTTGAACGGCAGGCGGACCGCTTATGCAGTCCCAACGTTTTGTGGGATTTTGCAAGGGAGTGGGCTATTTCTACCTGAGCTGCGGAGTACTGACTCTTCAAAATCCTGCGTTGCAGTTATATTAAGTAACGCATTAATTTGTTACCCCTTTTTGTATCTACAACATTTATTCTGTATTTATTCGGGTCCATTTTTGGAAAGAATAAAATCTGCTCTATGTACAAATTATTACTTGTATTTATTGCTAAGTTGAACAAAAAATAAACAAAAGTTTATTTTTTAAGGTGCTCACCCTGTATATATATGTCTGAAATTTTCTCGGTTTCATACCAGGTAGATATATAATGTGTATGCAAAATAATGTCTTCCTCCGACAAATTAATAGTTTTTCAGTTATACCGCAGATAGACAGACAGAATTGAGAAAACTTGTTTTTCGTCATCTAGGGACCCTGAAACGTGAAGATCTGGAGAAATCTCCAAAGGTGACTTTTTCGCGATTACAATACTTCCTTCGTTTTTTAGACGAGGGAAGTAAAAATTCAGTTAATTTTGGGAATCCATCCAATAGTGTGCATACCTACTTTTTGACATACACACTTTCCTTTCGTGTAAGCAATGAAAAGCGCTTTTTCCACGACGGGGAGTAGAAGTCGGTTTCTATAGCATCAAAATTGTGACAGAAGTAAAACATTTACTCCCTAGAGACTAAATAAGACAAAAATTTCCCTAGGGAGTTTTCATTATGACTGACACAACAATTATGTCAAATTCGAGGTTATCAGGTTAGGTTTTGCGTCAGTTTTGTCACAAACTGACGCAAAATATAACCTGCTAACCTCGAATTTGACATAATTGTGAGCTCTTGTCATAATAACTTACAGACAGAATAATCCTCCCGCTCTTTAACCTGTCCAACTGACACTCCTTTATTATTGTGAAACAAGTTATCGACACATAACCCGATAGTATCGAAGTACCTATAGTTAAAGCTGATAATTATATGCACTCAAATGTAAGAAAATATGCGCATATATATGCATA